>PVKA01040277.1:0-18879 GCA_004027165.1 Ctenomys sociabilis | reverse complement strand
AGAGGCTATCTTTCTCCCAGTGAGCTTGTGTAGCCCCTTTGTCGAAGATAAGATGGCTGAGTGTTTTCGTAGATGCCTCTGCGTCTTCTAATCTATTCCACTGATCCTCAGGTCTATTTTGTTGCCAATACCATGTTGATTTTATCACAGTGGCTTTGTAGTATAATTTCAAATCAGGAATTGTGATGCCTCCTGCCTTTTCTTTATTGGCCAAGATTGCCTTTGCTATTCTAGGTCGTTTGTGGTTCCAAATAAATTTTAGGATTGATTTCTCTATATCTGGCAGGTATGTTGGTGGCAGTTTGATAGGGATTGCATTAAATCTGTACAGCAATTTTGGGAGTATGGCCATCTTCACGATGTTGGTTCTTCCTATCCAGGAGCATGGAATATCTTTCCATTTTCTGAAATCCTCTGTAATCTCTTTTCTTAGGGTATTGTAATTTTCCATGACAAGATCTTTGACTTCCTTGGTTAAGTGAATCCCAAGGTATTTCATTTTCCTCGGTGTTATTGTAAAAGGTATTGTTTCTGTTGTTTCCCTCTCAGTGTGCTTGTTATCTGTGTAGAGGAATGCTATTGACTTTTGAGTATTGATTTTGTATCCTGCTGCACTACTGAATTTCCGTATCAGTTCTAGTAGTTTTTTGGTGGAATTTTTGGGGTCTTCCAAGTGAAGTATCATGTCATCTGCAAATAGTGATAATTTAACGTCTTCTTTACCTATTCTTATTCCCTTTATTTCTCCCTCTTTTCTAATGGCTGTTGCTTAGGATTCCAAGACTATATTGAATAGGAGGGGTGATAAGAGGGCATCCTTGTCTTGTACCTGATTGAAGAGTAAAAGATTTCAGTTTTTCCCCATTTAGGATTATATGAGATTTTGGGTTGTCATAGATGGCTTTTATCAAGTGAAGATAGAGTCCAACTATTCCAATTTTCTGTGGGACTTTGAACATGAATGAGTGTCAGACTTTGTCAAAGGCTTTCTTTGCATCAATTGAGATGATCATGCGGTTTTTAGATTTCAGTCTATTAATATAGTGTATTACATTTATAGATTTTCGAATATTGAACCATCCTTGCATCCCTGGGATGAATCCTACCTGGTCATGGTGTGTGATCTTCTTGATAATTTTCTGTATTCTATTTGCCAGGATTTTGTTGAGTATTTTTGCATCTATGTTCATGAGGGAGATTGGCCTGTAGTTCTCCTTTTTGGTTGTGTCTTTCCCTGGTTTTGGAATCAGTATAATACTTACCTCCAGAAATGATTTTGGGAGGACTTTTTCCTTTTCAACTTCATGGAAGAGTTTGTGGAGTGTGGGGATTGTATCTTCTATAAATTTCTTGTAGAATTCAGCTGTGAATCCATCAGAACCTGGACTTTTCTTTGTCAGTAGGCTTTTTATTACATTTCGTATTTCGTTGGCTGTTATCGCCTTATTGAGAGCTGTTATATCTTCTTGATTCAGTTTTGGTAATTTGTACCTTTCGAGGAATTTGTCCATTTCTTCTGTTTCTTCTATTCTGTGAGTGTAAAGCTTCTCAAAGTAACTATTGATAATCTTCTGAATTTCCAGTGGGTCTGTGGTGATTTCACCCTTTTCATTCCTTATTGCTTGTACTTAAATTTTCTTTTGCCTCTTTTTGATGAGGTTGGCAAGAGGCTTATCAACTTTATTTAGTTTTTCAAAGAACCAACTTTTTGATTTGTGGATTCTTTAAAATATATTATTGTGATGTGTTTATATTGGTCATCATCAAAAGGATTAAGTTTTGTGTACAGTATGATTTTTGATCTAAAGATGCTCTGATACAAAGGTTTTCATATGGCTATGACCATTGATTATCATTGTTTTTGTAGTGTACTAAATGTATTCATGCCTCCAGATGTGTAGCTCTTTCAAAGTGTGGAATAGGGATTCTTTATGGTGATAGAATTTTCTTTCAGATTAACCTCTCTGCCTTTGACAAAAAAAAACCTTACATGATATGCATATAATTAAAGGTCAGTAAGTTAGGTAAAAGTTTCTTATGTATTATATGGAGATGATTGACTTAAAATGCTATACTACATCAAAATGAAAATTTAAGTGTTACAAGATGTCATCATGATCATCATGATGTAATGCTGTGAATGGCTTTTGATTTCTACTTTTTGCATAAAATTTATAACTCAACATTATATGGGGATTTAAATATTAGAATATCTATAATTGTTAGAAAATAACCATTCTTTTTATGTTCTAAGGTGTTTGATATTTAGATAATATAATAATATTCACCTTATTGCCTTCATTACAATATAATGTCATTAACCTTCTCTTTTGGATCTCCAACAGCTAAGGTTTGGAGGCCAAAAAGTAGAAAAATATGTGGGCTAAGAGGATAACCAATATTTTGGCCCTAGCTTTCCAAGGTCAATGAGGACCCAGTACATAAAATAACCTCTGTTTCAACATCCAGTAATTCAGTGGGCTGCTGGCTTCTGATCAAGGAGACTTTGGGAACACAGAAGAAAGTGATCAGTAATGTATAGTGTTTCTAAGGAAAGTCATCAAGAGAGAAAAAAATCTCCCAGGCATTGGTCAAGCAATGGCCTTGACTCATTCTGACAACTGACACTGACAGAAGAACTAAGAAGTGCTATCCACGGTTCCAAGGTAAATCCTGAGGAGATGTAACTGACTAAGAGTGGCCAGGATAGGGCACAGTTGAAGGCTTGGCTCCACCTAGCAGCAGGCAGTGTGCATGCGATGAATCCCCACGTCATATCCTTTATGTTTAAGGGAACCAAAGGCTTTCTTGTGCAAGCTGACCACTGCCTGGACACATGTTGCCCACCCTTGTGGCTGTTGTAAGGCCCTCTGAGATATTGGTCCTCTCACAGCTCTATTAAGTCCTCAGTGCAACCACCAGTGTCCTATGAGGACAAGGCTTGTGCTGTATTTATCTCTGTGCTGGGTATAGCAAGATTTTCAGGAAATGTGGGTGAAGGTGGCCCTGCCAGTCCTAGGCTGTCCCTGCTCAGTTTCTATTGCTGTAATGAAAGCCAAAGAAGGAAATTACATCACAGGAAGCAAGCAAACTTTCTAAAGGCCCTCCTGGAAATTCTCCTATGATCATTTTCCTAACCCTCTTTGTTTTAATTTAATTTTATTTTTTTGGGGAACTGGGAATTGAATTCAGGCCCTTGTGCTTGCCAGAGAAGTGCTTATTCTACTGAGCCATCTCCCCGGCCCCTACTAACCCTCTTTAAATGAAGAGCTTTACACATTTGGTGTCTATGTGTGTCACAGGTCCTGGAGAAATGTTATGGATTTCACACTTCACAATGACCCCATTGATCAGGGAGGACAAATCTAGAGGACAAAGAAGCCCTTTCCACACCACAGTCATGACTGAATTCACCAACGATCATCTCTACCACTTCACATAGGAAGTTTTTACTTCCTGAACTGTACAGGCATTTAGCAGCAGACCCAATGACCAGTTCTCCATTTTGAGTCTGAGGTCTCATCTATGCCCTAGATCACCTTTTCTGAGAAAAGAAGAACCAACTGGGTCTTCCTCTGTCATTGCTTTGGAAGGCATTTGCACAGATGCCACAAGGCTGGCAGGGAATGAAGATTTGCTTCCCTCCTGTGGCACAGCATGATGCTGAACATGTGTAGGACGGGTCTAGGGGAAGCAGAGTGCTTTAGTTATTTTGTTGTTGCTGATGCAAAATGACTGACACTCAAAGGACGAAATGTTTATTGTGACTGACAGTTTGTAGAGGTTTCAGTTCATAATCGACTGGCTCCAAGGCAGGTCAGGCTGGCAGAGGAGACATTCATGGCAGGCAGAAGCCAATAGTAGCAAGCCTTCCTGGCTTTCATCCCTTTGTACTCCATCCAGGCTATACGGCTACTGACTATTGCCACCTGCATCCAGAGTAGGGCTTCTATTAATCTCAATATCACACTCTTAATCCACATTCACACATCCTGATCCAGCCACTTTTGAAATGTCCCACTTATGACTGTGTCTGGCTTTCGGGGGACATCTAGAGACAAGGCATAACACCGGTTCAGGTGGGCAGGCCTTCAGTGCTCGAAGTTAAAGATGTGCTACTTCAGGGTACAACGTCTGGGTGGATGGTTGCCTCTTACCTCTTGGAAATGAGTGCTCGGGCTGAAGGCCAAGGGGAAATCAGGTAGAGAATAAACAGCAGGGCCCAGTGCCTCTACCTGAGAACCCCTCCTGGCCATGCTTAGGATTCAGTGATTTCCCTACCGCCTATAAGCAGAAGGAACACAATCCTGGATCCAACCCAGGGTGACACACAAAAGCAAAGCCCAGAAAGCCAGGGAGCAGAGCAGACTGACTATTGCTGGAGCCCCATCACCATTCCACTGTGTGTCCCATTTCTCCAAGCTCTGGGACATGAACAAGGTCCAGGAGGCTTTAGAGATTGGGGACATGGTGAGCACCTTCTCCGCAGGTCTTGGCCATACCTTTCACATTCCCTTATCATTCTCCCTGCTGTGAGCTCCACTGGGACCTGAGGCCCACACAGTCTGGCAATTTGCCCCTCTTGCAGCATCTCCATTGTCCCTGCCCAGCTCTGTTGATTGAATGTGCCAGAGCAAGGCCTGGTGTGGGCCACATAGCTGCAGCTCAGAGGAAGTGAAACCCCAGACCCACTGAGTGGATGGTCTTTGGAGCACAGAGCTGCCAGGTGCTCTCCTAGCTCTGTACTCTCCTCTGCTGGCTCATCTTCTAGCCTCAGGGAGGAGCACTGTATTTAGCAAGTGGCCTCAGATCTCTGCTGTGAGAGTCCCTGAAAAATGAAATGGGGGCTGCTTTCTGAATAGATATGGTACCTGTATTTTGGGGGCACTTTCAAACTAGACCTGAGCAGGTTCCCCAGAGGGTAAGCAGGAGTTCAGACTCAGGGTAGCCTGATAGCTACTTGTTCCCTCAGGGACCACTTTGCAGGGCCCCCCCAAGTACATGTCTTTTGTGAGGTTTAGGGCTAGAGAGCCCCATTCTCAGGAAGAACACATTCCCTCATCTCTGAGGAAGTTCTCACTGTTTCCACTTGTTGCATTCCACATTCACTGGGAACTTAGCTGGGCCTTGGGTAGCTTTCTAAGTGGCTGTGTGAAGCCAAGCATGAGCTGCCTTCCAGGGCTGCTCGGAGGCCTTGTCTCTGGCCTTTGCTGTCTGAGTCATGGGACCCCATGGTGCTCCCTCTCAATGGCTTTCTAGAAACTCTTAGTTCTCTGAGTTTGAGGCAGTGGTTCAGCCCTGTCCTCTGGCACTATCAGCTGAGGTGTAGGTGGTACACTCAGGGAGGCCATCAGAAAAATTTGGAAGAAACAGAAGCCCATGTTTGTTTAGTCTTGCTTATTGTGAATAAGTCAACAAAGACCAAGGCCAAGGAGCACTGCAGCCCGCATGGAACTGCTGAGCTGCTACCTCACATGGTTTACTATTGCCATGCACAATAGATCTCCTTGCAGGTCTCCAAGTACAGGTGCAAGTGCAGGTGTGGGATGGCTCCATGGGGAAGGGCGCTAACAGCTCCTGCAGGTCCCCTCTTGTGGAGGTTTGAGGTGGCAGGCAGAATAGCCTCAGGCTCCTCTTACTCCTGCTCCTCGGCCTTTCTGACTGCCGCCCCAGTGACAGGCATGTACACAACAGCCTTGCATAGACCTCTGCCCCCAACTATGATGACTGAATCCCATGAGATATAAGCTGTCATTCAGGTAGCGAGTCACACTTTGTGCAGAACTTTCTCTAGCACAACATGGCCCCTTCGTGGAACAGGCCCTGTCCTGGGTGCCCTCTAGCCTGAGGTTAGCTACTCAGTCCCCTGCTCTGCTCTGCTCCTTGGGGGCTTCTGAGCTGCCTCTCTGCCTTTCAGGGGTTGCTTCAGGCCACATTCTCTGTAACCTCTTCCCAAGTAGGTAGGAAGGGCTTCAGTCTAATTCCCCAGGTCACAGAAGGAGCAGCCAGATTTGTCTCGAATCCTTGTTTTGCCCAAGGAAGGGGCCAGAGCCAGGTGATTGAAGCCCTTTCTGGTAGCTTCTTCTGGTCATGGTTGCAGCTATGAGAACATCCCCAGCTCTGCACTGTCTTCAGCTCCTAGCTCAACTACTGCCAGCTATGAGACCTATCCTGAGGGTTTATTGTGACAGTTCACTAATATAATGGACATGGCCCCACAAGTATGGTGCCTGGCAGAGACTAGACCTCAGTATTTTCTGTCAATGATCCTTTTGCTTAGATACTCTGGGCTACCTCAGCTCAGTGTGGTTTTCAAGCTGGGGCTACAGATTCCCACTTCTTAGTTCAGGACTCCTGGCGATTAGCCTCTCCAGGCCCAAATTAGTGTGAGAACCAGTGGAACTAGGGTGTTCTGTGTTCACAGCCTATAATATTTATCTGCCTGATAAAGATACAGACTCCAGAAAGGAAACTCCTTCAAGGCCCTGGGTTCTTTTCCTTTCCAATAATATAGAAAGATGATGGACTGGCCTTGCTTCAAAGACAACTTCAAAGAGAAAAAAATCATTGGAAACTGCTACAACCCCAAACCACAAATTATCCAGCAGTCCTGCCAAGTACAGCTAAGTCTGGACAGAGAACAGGGAGAGCAAACTGGGCCCACACTGCCTTCTTAGAACCAGAGCAGAAAACAGATTGACTCCGAGTTAAGGGTCACAGTTCCAGAAGTCACAGAATAAACAAAGAGCAAGTCTGATTAGAGTAATGGAATTCAAGGCTAAAGGCCACAGGAACCACAGAGCACCCCATCAGATAACGTCAGAGTGGGAGGATTTGAAGGTGTTGGCAAAAATAAACCATGTCAATAAGACAACATGAATCTTATGCCTAAAACATTAATAGTAACAACTACAAAAATAACAAGAGGATCGGTGATGCCAAAGACTTTTCTCATATTTGTTGGCTACTTGTATACCTATTTTATTTATTTATTTATTTTTTTTTGTCTTTTTGAGACAGGGTCTCACTATGCAGTTCAGGCTGGCCTTAGGCTCACTTTGTAGCCAAGGCTGGTCTTGAACTCACAACAATCCTCCTGCCTCAGCCTCCCGAGTGCTGGGATTACAGGCCTGTGCCACCACGCCCGGCTTAAAGTTTTTTTTTTATTTTTTTATTTTTTTTTTTATTTTTTAATTTTTTTTGTATACCTATTTTAAATTCAGATTATTCGTTTTATGCCTTTGAGCTGTTTGAGATCATCATACACTTGGGTATCAGTCCCTTGTTGGGTGCAGAGCTGGCAAATATTTTCTTCCATTGTGTAGGTTGTCACTTCATTATACTCTTTTCTTTCTGTGTAACAGCTTTTTAGTTTGGTGTAATCTTCTCTAATTTTGCTTTTGTTGCCTTGCATTTGGGGCTATAGAGAAAAAAGCCTTGTCCTGAAGCCTTTCCCTTATGTTTTCTTCCAATGGTTTCATAGTTTCAGACCTTACATTAAAGGTTTTGATCCATTTTGGAGGAATTGGGGTCTAGTTTAATTCTTCTGCATGTGGCTACTCATTTTTTTCTTAGCACTATTTATTAAAGAGACTTTTTAATCCAATGTTTGTTTTTGGTATCTTTGTAAAAAGTCAGTTGGCTGCAAATACATGGATTTGCTTGTAGGTTCTCTGTTCTGATCCAGTGGGTTACAAGATAATCATCTCAGCCCAGGTAGAACAGCTGTCATCTGGAAGACTTGGTGGGGCTGTGAGTGAGTGCAGCCTTCATGGAAGACAGCAGGGAGGGTCCTCAGAATCCAGAAATAAAATTATCATGGGATCCAGCCATTTCACAAGTGAGTACAGATCCAAAGGGAAGGCAGTCAGAGACATCTCCACTCTCACATCTGTTGTAGCAGCCTTCACAATAGCTAAGGTATAGAATGAATAACAGTTGAAGCATACAGTGACCTGAGGTGTCCACTCATCATTGGATGTGTTAGCCAGCTTTTTGTTTCTCTGTCAACTTTTTGTGTATATTTTTGTGAGTCTTAGTAACTACCTTTATTGTGTGGTAATTGGTGGCCATATAATGCATTTTGAGTCTTTTTACTTCTGCCTACTTTACCCTTCCTCCCATCTCTCCCATCTCTAGATCCCCTTCTCATTTTTCTCAAGAAACAACTTTTTGATTTATTGATTTTCATATTGTTTTTATTTTAGTCTCAGTTTTATTAATTTTTGTTCTGATCTTCATAATTGCTTATGTTGGCTTGGGGATTGGATTGTTTTCGTCTTCCTAGGATCTTCTTGTTTACTTGAGATTGCTCTATTTTCTGTGTGCATTTCCATATAAAAAATACAGCTATATCCTTCTTAGTTACTCTTCTTGTTGCTGAAACAAAATATCCAATGCCCAAATGAAGGAAGGAAAGGTTTATTTGGCTCACAGTTTGAAGAGGTTTCAGTCCATAATTGACTATGTATAGGGCAGAGTGGTTTTACAGAGGAAAAGCAGTTCGTGGCAGGCAGAACACAGAAAAATCCACAGCTGGCCTTCACAGTGTCTTGCTACCCCTTTTATGCTCTTTCTAGGATGCTGGGATTAGAGCAGTGCCAAACTAATCTGTGAAACGATCACACACCCTTAACCCTAGCTTCAAGCACTCTAGATTCAGCCATACCTGACAAACCCTTTGGGGGAACATCAAGACACCTTCCCTCTCAGAATTGTTTTCATCTTTTTCCATAGGTTTTGTGTGTTGTGCTTCCATTGTCATTTGATTCTTAGAACTTTTCCATTTCTTCCCTGCTTTCTTCTGTGACTCATTGACTATTTGATAATGTATTGTTTAATCTTCATGTGCTTGTCTAGCTTCTGTGGTTTCTTTTGTCTCCAATTTCTAGCTTCACTGACCTATGATCTGATAACACACAGGGAATTACTTCAGTTCTTTTGTATTTATTTGAGCTATGACCTGAAAGTATGCAGTTCTTCTGTATTCATTCAAGTATGGCTTATGGGCTAACATAGGATCTGTTTTGCAAAAATTTCCAAAAGTTATTAAAAATGTATATTCTGTTGTTGGATGAGACACTGTAAATATCTGGCAAGTTAATTTGTTCAAGAGTATTGTTTACCTCTGATGGTTTTTTTTTTTTTTTTTGTTGATTTTTTTTGGTCTCATTGACCTGGTAATTGTAAAAGTGGCATTTTGAGGTCCCACTTTTTTTTTTAAATTTCTTTTGTCTTTTTGAGACAGGGTCTCGCTATGCAGTTCAGGCTGGCTTTAAGCTCACTTTGTAGCTCAGGCTGGTCTCGAACTCACAACAATCCTCCTGCCTCAGCCTCCTGAGTGCTGGGATTACATGCCTGCGCCACCACGCCCAGCTCGAGGTCCCGCATTATGATTGTGTTGGTGTCCATCTGTACTTTTAAGTTCAGTGGTTTTCCAAGTGTGGCACATGCCTGTAATTCCAGTACTCAGGAGGCAGAGGCAGAAGGATTGCTGCAAGTTTGAGGCCAGCCTGAGTTACATAGTGAGTTCAAGACCAACCTGGATCACAGAGCAAGACTCTGTTTCAAAAATAAAAATAGTTTTTGTTTTGTGAAATTGGGTGTGCCTACATTTTATTGGCCCTTTGTATTATTTTATTTATATTGATTTTTTTTATTGATGCTGGTCATTCACAATTGTTCTCTCTTCCTGTTGAACTATCCCCCCCATAAGTGCCAGTCATCCTAGTCTCTTCTGATCAGTTTTAGCTCCTGGGGCCATAATCACTTGAGCAGCTCTTACAGTTTGTGTCTTTCTGTGCCCCTCAGGTCACTGCTATCTCTAGCTGGCTTGACAGCTTGTGGGCTCGTGAGGTACTTCCTCACTCCGGTGGCCTTTTGGTCTCTATACCACGCAGTGTGGCAACTGTCCAAGTCACAGCTATTGACCATGTTGGTAGCTGGGAACAGGAAGTGGACCAGGGGGCTGCTCCAGAGTTCGCAGTGAGGGGCCGCACTTTCTGCTGGACTCACTCACTGTTAGCACTTTCATCTCCAGCCCCTACAGTAAACACCGGCACTCCCATGTCCCTTGCCATTTGGGCATGCTGCTGTTTAAACTTCTCAAGAGTTTACCTAGCCTGCCCCTTGTCTGTGATTGTCTTTCACTCAATCACTGTGGTAAGGAGACCCCAGGGACCCTGAAGTGAAGTTGTTCTGTGAATTTTTTTTCATTTTCAGAGTGGCTCAGTCTTAAATGATAAGCCCCATCCCTAAGTGGCTTCTGACTGCATCAGTTCCAAAGTATGGCAGGCAGAGCAGTGACTTTCTTCTCCACCTCTATCCGGCTGTGTGGAGGGAGTCCTTTTTGGAGCAAAACCACATGCTGTCTTTGTAGCTTGCCATGCTGCGGGGTTTTGTCAGGGTTAGCACTGGTCTGCTTTGGCTTTACTCCCCGAGGCTCCTGACCTCACTGGGCTTCCGTTCGTGGAGAGAGGTCCCCTTCTTGGAACTGGGGTCAGTGTTCCCGACTGCTCATGTTGCCACTGCCTTCAGTTTTCTCTGCAGTTTCTAGTTTTCCTGACTGCTCCTTCTTGATTTCTGGATCTCTGCTTTTCTTCTTTGCTAAGTTGTTGTTTTCCAGGTGGCTGAATTCCAAGCCCCTGAAGTACAATAAGCTTTGGGGGGTGATGCCTGTAATTCCGACACTCTGGTGGGCTGAGACAGGACCACTGCAAGCCAAGGCTCGCCTGAGCCATTTAGGGACATAGTGAGACCTTGTCTCAAAACTGAAAATCAGAAGGACTGATGATGCAGCTCAATGTCAAGGCCCTGGGGTCAGTCCCTAGTGCCACAGAAACAAAAACAACAAAAATGAATGAAATCTTCACAGTAGAAAATTGACATGAACCAGAGGTGAAGGACTGAGGTTGTGGGAAGAAGTAGGCGAGAGATGCTTTCTTCATCTGTCATCAAAGTAGCTGCTGGATACGTGCTGGCATAGTCACTGAATATAACATTGCAAAGAGCTTAGTAATTTTCATAGTTCTATTTCTTAATTTTGGTGGAGTGTTTGAGGCACTAATACTTCTTATGAAGACACATTTAATGCAAGTTTTAAACATTTAATACAATTATTTCAGCTTTTTTCTTTGTTCCCACATGATGTAACTGTAAAATTTCAGATTAAACACTATGCATATCCTTAATAAGTACAATTTGGTGATACTTATCATATTTACAAAATTGGGCAAACTTCCCGGTTAACCACTCTCAGGACATTTTGGCTCCACAAAGGAGACCCCATGAGTCATTACTTCTCAGTCCTCCTGGCGCCCTCTACTGGCCAGCACTCATCTGCTCTCTTCCTCTGTATTTGCCTGTTCCAGGTATTTCATAGGAGTGGAACCCCATGATATGTGGACCTTTGTGGCTGGCTTCTTCCAAGAATTTAGCATGTTGGAGAGCTCCATATTGGGAAAGTTGTCTCGTGACCTGCCCATTCTTGCATCCATCTGTCTTTATCTTTTGTACCCTTGGCCTTAGGGTGATGTTAATGTGGTAATTCCTTGGTGCTGAGATTTAGAGTATGTTCAGGGTCATCTTTGGACTTTTCTAGAATACTTCACCTTTCCCATAGAGCATATGTGCTCTCCTCCCCTTTCCCTACTAATCACCTTGCAACGATTTTCTCATCTCCTCAGGTACTGATTCAAGCACTATTTGCCATGTTCCTCCTGTGTTCTGTGGTCCCACAGTGGACTGGGGGCCTGGACATGAGGGGGCCGTAGGGAGCACAAGGAGTGGTAGTACAGAGTTGGGGACTAATGAAGGTCTGACAGATCAGAAGGACATGACAGATGGCCAGGGTGTGGTGAGACCTTGTGCCTGAGGAGAAAGGAGGTACCTGGGATGACACGGTGGTGAGGCACCTGTCTTGAGTAAGTGATCATTCTCAGGCAAGACAGGCCCAGGGTGCAGTTATGAAAATGTGCTCGATGTATCTAGAAACAGCAATGGATTCCACTCTCCACAAGCTATTCTTGGGTCAATCTGTACTCTGCCCAGCTGTGGTGTGTGTGTGTGTGTGTACATGTGTGTGTGTGTGTGTGTGTGTGTGTGTGTGTGTGTGTGTGTGACTTCCTATAGATGGAATCAGGTCATCTTCTATTGGAAACCAACATGTCCCCAAGGCCCTCCTCCAGTGCCACAACTCCCCTGTTCTGGAACTCTGATGGGTAACAAAGACTAGGCTGCAGGCCAGAAATGTTACCTTGTCCCCAGCAGCTGCCAGTAAGAGATGGGAGAGGGCACTGCAAACGTAGGCTGCCTCCAAGGGACAGCTGCAGAGGCTTGTCCTGGCCTGCAACTTTCCAGCCTGTGGAGAGGAGTACAGGGTGTGCTCTCCTTTTGCCTGCTCCTGTCTCTACAATCCCTCTTGATCTTGGTCTGTGTTGTACACATGAACAGGAAGCCCAGAGGCCCCCTCCAAGGAAAGCTGAGATCCTGCTGGGTACAAGGTAACCCTGTGTGGCTTCTAGTGAAAGCCAAGAATTATCTAGCCCTTCCTGTTCCCGGAACTGTGCTGTTTCCTAGACAACACATTTTGTGTAATCATGGTCAAGGCAACATACATTTCTGCTCAGAATCAAGGTCACAGTTTAATGCTGCTTCACCATGGCAACAGTGGACTACTCATCTGACATGGGAGATGGAATATCAGTGAAAGCCACGTGCAAATTGCTAGCTGCCCACCAAATCTGGGCCATGTAATAGGTTTGATTCCAGTGTGATCTAGAATCCATGTTTGTAAAAGGTGCAGTCCCTTGTAGTTCAGTATATGTAACTGGCTGGACATAGTCAGACAGGTAGATGGTAGCACTAGGAAGTGAGTGTGTCACAGCAGGAGCCATTAGAGCTGACCTGGCTGCAGGGCTTTAGTGAGTCCCACAAATTCATACACAGAACATTCTCATTGTGAATAAGCCAAGTGCGTCTAAGTGCTGGATGGGCTGCACCTCAGCTCCCTGAGGTCCAAGGCAGGTTCCTGTCCTCTGGCAAATAGTGGTTGTGGAACAAAACCTTGTAGTTCAGGGTTTGGTCTTGCTTTGGATTTCTTGGCCCCAGGCCAGTTTTTGGACAATGCTGGCTCATGCTTTTTCTCTTTGGTCTGTGAAATCAAAGAAAAGTGGTGGCATCTCCTCTATTTTGATAGAAGAAGGCCTGGTGTCAAACCATAATCCCTGGCCACCCAGCCCCAAGACCCTTGCTTGGGAGCTAGAAGAAGAGAGAGAGCCTGTGGTGACAGTGTCACAAGAGCATGTCTTCCAGGTATCCTTCTACCCCCTGCCATGTCTGCCTGAGGTCTTAAAACTAAACTCAGTCTCAAGTCCCCTTCCAGGTGACAGCAGGTGAGGATGGGGCCTGTAGGAAAGCAGTATTAGGGGTGGCTCTTAGTCATGTCCCCAAGAATTGAGTCAGAAAGGAGACAGAAATTACTGCCACACCCTCACTGTCCACTGAGGTCCAGGGAACACAGCCATCAGACTAGCCAAACAGCCCAGAGAGCATCTCAGTGGCTGCCCTGTACTTGTGACTTTCACAATGGCCCCTGCAGCATCCTTTTCCATCAGGGTAGCCACTTCTGGAAGCTCTGCCTGGTAATGACAACTGGTCCTCCATCCGGCCTGCAAGGAGGGCTGGGCTGGGGGATGCCAGTGCTAGTGAGGACAGCTGTCCTCTGTTGGAGCTCAGCCAGTGGGAACATGTGTTCTAACTCAGTGTCCTGTGATGCAGGCCTGGGCCACTTGCTTGTGTGCGGCTGCCCAGGAAGGCCTGTAGACAAGCTCTGGGCCCATGTGGGCAAGGACTGGAGCCAGCCTGCTGGGAAGCTCTAGGCTCCACTGCTTTGGTTACCAAGTTTCCTAAACATACATTCTATGTGAATGTTCTGATTCAATTAAATGGCAGCAACACCTCACAGATGCCATGCCAGGCATTTTCCCTCATCTCACTTCCTCTCCACACACCACTCTCTGATACCGCGGTGGCTGGCACACTGAGCCTGAGTAAATGTGTTTCTGGCGCTCCCAGGGGATGTAGAAAGCACAGGGGAGGGCACTCTGAGCAGGTGAGCTTGAAAATGAGGTCTGGAAAGAGTGAGATAGTCAAATTTCTGTGGCTGTGACAAAATACCTGAGGCCAAAAACTTAAAGGGGAAAAGACATAGTATTTTGGCTCACAGTTTTAGAAGTTTCAGGGCATGGTTATTGAGTTCTGTTGCTGTGGGCTTGAGGTGAGGAACAACAGTGTGTTGGGGAGGATGTGGTGGAGTGAAGCTTCTCACCTCATGGCATCCTGGCAAGTGTGAGGAGAGCAAGGGCCGGGGAGACCATGGCTCACTGCTGCAAAACTAATTTCCTCCCACAAAAGCTCCTGAAGGTTCTGCTTCTTCCCCAAAGCACTGCAGGTCAGGACTGCACCCGTAATACAAGGGCCTCTGGGAACATTCCACATTCAACCCAGACTGTTGAGCCTGTTGGGGAACTGAAGTCCACATCCACCCATGTGTGCTCTGCCATGTTGGATGTTGGAAGTCCTGTTCCTCTCAGAAGCCTACGGTTGGCATACATACTTGTTGACTGTGCTTCTTCCCTGGCACCATGCCCATTTTTTTTTCCCTCTGAAGTCTGCTAGGTCCTCAGGGTTCCTCAGCATTCACACATTGCAGCTGTTGTTCAGTGACATTGAGGTTCCTGAAGCCCCTGCTTGGCTAGCCTCAGAGGCTGGGTCTGACAGGGAGATGTGAGGCTCTTGCAGTCACTAACTCCACTCCCTGGAATCCCACGAGTGGGTCACTAGGCCTTTGAGGTTGGTCTGGCAATTAGAGCTGCAACTGATACTGCCAGCTCCCTAGATAGGCTGTGTTCCCCACACCTTCCTGGCACTGCCATGCTCCTGTGCTGTCATTCAGTCCTCCATCTGGGGCCCTCACACCCTTCTCCTCCTCCTACTGGAGATAGCAGAATGGGCCAGTGCTCTCTGCCCCACAGCGTCACTGCCTGCAACCCTCTTCCTTCCATAGCCCTTGCACAGAATCTCGACCTGTAGGCTTGCGCTTCCCAGACCTCCCTGTCTCCAGGCTCCCTGCTCTCAGTGGCACACCCTAGCCCTGGTCCCCTCTGGCCCTGCATGCCTTTCTCAGTCTTCCTGACCTCCATGTGTATAATCCCACACCCGTGATATGACTGTGTGCCAGCCCTGCTTCCATGTTTGCCTTTC
The DNA here is from genome assembly GCA_004027165.1 of Ctenomys sociabilis. NCBI lineage: Eukaryota > Metazoa > Chordata > Mammalia > Rodentia > Ctenomyidae > Ctenomys > Ctenomys sociabilis. The sequence continues at coordinate 3,618 of PVKA01040277.1, read as the reverse complement.
TTGCCTTCATGGCTGTTCCCACCATCCCCTACAGAGAGCTTTTCCTGGTCCTAGTCTTGGCCCAGGAAATTTATATTTGTAATTCCATGGAAAAGTTACTGGAATTCTAGTGAGTTAATTCCAACCTACCACTTTTAGTACAACCCATGGTGAGAGTAAAGACGCTAAGGTGTATCTGTAGTTGTGGGAGCAAAGGGGTCCTAAGTCCAGCTAGGATGATGGCTGACTGGAACAAAGGCCTTGACCCAGTCCAAATCAGGGTTTTGTTATTTAGTCAAGGAGCAAGTGGCTGGAGGACAGGTGACAAGAATGGCCGGGGGTAGGTGAGAGCTGCGAGCTGAGCTAGGTATGGGTCTGAAAGCTCGTCTGCAGTAGGCAGAGAGGAGCTAAGCAGAAGGAGGAGTCGGCACAGTACGAATGAGGCAGTATCTAATGCTCTGGGGGTCCACGCCTTAGCTCGGATGTGTGACCATTCAAGCTTGGAAGTCATGGCTTCTCTCTTGAAGCTCGATCTATGCCTGGTCTTGGCTCACACGTGGGAGCAATAGGGGGGGCTCTAGGGAAACCCTGTCCTGTCATCTTTGCCTCAGAGACCACCATCAGCACCTCAGCTATACTGATCTTCACTGCCTAAAGCCAACTGAAGGGATAAAGGAAGGCCCCAGACAGCTCTGTACATGTTGATAAATGGAACCAGGGGCAGGCTCAGCTGAAATGGAGATAATCGCTCCTCCTTCAAGGAGAGTCGCCCAGGAAGTCCTTCATGATCTCTGAGGCACCAGTGTCCTCCCTATACCCTGCCTTCTCCACAGCAGCTCTGCCATGCTGCAGCCCTGAGCCAACATGTTTGCCTTAGCCACTGCTCTAGAGTGCAGAAGTGCTCCCAGCTCTGTGGTAGGTACCAGGGTGGGCCAGTGAGCCAGATGGACCAGCTTCCTGCCCTGGTCAGCTATCACAGGAGTGACTCCCATGTGCAAGGATACTTGTCAGTGGTTATGGTGTTGCATGAGAGTACACAAAAGCGGTCCCCATGTTGTCTAGGAGAGGAAGGGACAGAAAAGGGTCCTGCAGAAGTGGCATTAGCGTATCCTTCTCTCTGCATATTGTGGAGGTGATTTCAGGCCTCTTACCTGGCCCAGCTCATGGCACTCACCTAGTTTTTGCCATTTTCAGTCACTCATCCTCAAGCCACTTCTGTCCTCATAAATTAACCCATTTGCTTGTAGTTCTGTCTGTTGAAAGCTTCACACAAGGCTGAAGTGTAGGACTCCCAGGCAGATGCCTGAGTGCAGACCCTTGCACTCAGGCAAGGGTCTATTAAGTCTGTTAAGGTTGCTGTCACGCTCAGCTCCTGTGGCTGCTTCAGGGGAGCCTTGTTTACTGCTGGAGATCAGCAAGGCCTCCCAGGCCTTCAGTGTTCGCCATTTGGCCCTTCCCATCTTGGAGCCAGAGGGGACTTTGTCATTGAATCCCTTCTGGGCCTTGAATCTCCCACTTGGATGCTCCTACTATGAGGTGAGGCCCACCAAGAGGAAGTTTGGTCTCTTACAGTCAGCCACAGGACTGAGACTCGTCAGATTCCCATGTGGGAGCCTTGGCAAAGTGTGTACCTCAGAGCCAGGAGGTTCTGCCAAGCACCACAGCCTGCCACACAGGCTTACTCCATCTGCCAGACGCGCTTCTCATTCTAGAAGAGAAGTTGTAGACATGGGTTGGGGTGGCTCCATGGGGTAGAGGGGCTACATTTTTTACTTTTTGAGAAAAAGAAGCTAAAAGTTATGAATTCGAAATTGCCAAGCTCTTCCCAGGCCCTGAGAAGGAGCCCGAGCAAGCAGAAACCCACAGAGACATGCTGGTCAGAAGCAGTTCAGGTGTCGAGGCCACACCTCCTCAGGGTGTTTCAGGGAGCTCCCCCTGCATCTTGTACCACATGCTAGAGCTGCACTGCTGTCATTCCTTGACAGGTTTCCCTGGCCTACATTTTCAAGTCCAGCAGCACGGCACCCTCCAATGTCTCCACTCCTGTCCTTCAACCTTCTCCCTTTAGAAGGGTCCATGGAGCTGTATTTAGGGCCATGAAGATGACCCAGGAACATCCTTTATTTTTTTCTTTTTCTTTGGTAGAACGGGGCATTGAACTCAGGCCCTTGTGCTTGCCAGGCAAGTGCTTATTCTACTGAACTATCTCTCCGGCCCAACCCAGGAGCATCTTAAGAGCCTTAACTATATGATATCCATGGGGTCCCTTTTTGCCATATAAGGTCTTGCACATTCAGGGATTAGGTCATGGACATCTTTGAGGCCACTGCACTTCCTGTGGAGCTGGCCATACGGATCTTGAGCAGCACAGGAGTCAGAAGGCTGGGAGTGCAGCAATGGGGAGCATGACCCTCTGGAAATCTGCCCTCAGCGGGGCTTTTCAGCATGACCTGAAATGAGTGTGGCTCCAGAGAGGATTTGGTGCTCTGCCCCTAGACTATAACTATGGCCCTTTGGGAGGAGGTCTGGAAAAGCCCTGGCCAACCGAGAGCCAATGCACACGAAACCCATGGCTGTGGGGTCACTGAGAAGGATTAGAGGTAGTGGTTGATTGGTCTGTGAGGAACCACCAAAGGGCTCACATAAGCCGGGGTTAAGGGGCCATCTCCCTTTCCCTTGCTTCCTGCTTTGATAGCTTTCTCTGCATTATACTTTTTGTTTTGTTTTGATTTTGAGGCATGATTTCACTATGTAGCCTAGGTTGGCCTTGAACTCATGTGGAACCAGGCTGGCCCCAGACTCATGGTAATCCTCTTGCCTTAGCCTCCTGTATCTGGGATGACAGACATGTGCCATCACACCAGAATGTGTTGGGTTTCAGAGTCACACAATTTACATTGCTTTAGCAGAGTGGTGGTGCTCATCTGCTATTCCAGATAACAGGGAGGCTGAGGCAGGAGAATCACCAAGAGTTCAAGGCCACCCTGGGATACATTGTGAAGCCCTGCCTCAAAATAATTCTGTTTGCTGTAGGTGTTCATGTCAATGCCAAATCCAAGAAATCTTCTACTCTTCAAAGGGCACTGTGCTAGTGTAAGGAGCACAGTTATTCTTTTGTGTACAGCAGCAAAATATTTCCATCAGCACACTCTACACACGGACTTCTCCTGCACCCTATGGGTCATGATTCCATATGGGACAACAGGGTGGATTTCAAGGAAATAGTTGTAGCTCAGTCCCACGAGTGACACCTGGCCACCAGTAAGTGTCACGGTCATTATCCATGTCCACAACACACTAGAACTTTGTGCGATATCCTATCCCCAAACTGTCAGAAGTGATGGTCATTTATTTGTCATTCCAGCATTCATCTCATGTTTTATTCTTAGTACTTCTGTACTATCATGAAAACTTTTTCTTAGTTCAATTGTTTTTAAACATTTAATTTTTAATTAATTAGTATTTAATTTCCTGAATATTGCTTAATCTTAATTTTTGTTTTAAGATTTATACTATATCTTTGAATTAATAATTTGTCTAAAAGACATCGTATGATATCTTCTCCTCGTATTAGAAACTTTAAAAGTATATTTCTATTTTCTGTTGACTTTATATTACTTCTTCCCTGTCCTTTATACA
>PVKA01040276.1:0-18882 GCA_004027165.1 Ctenomys sociabilis | reverse complement strand
TGCCAACTATATGCTGGCCTCGGAACGCAAGCCATCTTGTCCTTGTCTGAGTATCTGCCTGTGGTGTGCGATGCAGCAGCATGTCACTCGGGCTCTCCACCACTCAGGGCATGTGATCCATCCTCTGAAGGCACTGCTGGCGGACTTCCACAGAGAAAGGCAGGAAGATGCCCATGAGTTTCTCATGTTCCTTGTGGATTGCTTCCTGACTGCAGAGGGCAAGATGGTGCACTCTTCAGTCTCCTGGAGAAGCTTGTCACCTTAGCTTTCCTGATGAGATCTCAGCTTGCCTCGTCTTTAGTGGAACTCCCGGCCTCCATGTGGCTGAAGATGGCAGTGTTTCTTGGCGGGGGCACTGTGCTTCTTGCCTTGCACATTGCTTCCCAGCTCAAGCCAAGTGCCCGCAGACACCTAACACAGAACAGTCATCCTGCTGGCACAGACTCTCTAGCTTCCACCACTGACCTTTGTACCTTCCTAGGACAGATCCTTCCATCAGGCCTACCAAAGGCTTTCTCATGGGTGCTAGTCCTCCTCTGGACTGGTGGAAGTTATTGTTATGAGTTCTACACTCATTTGCATGTCATTGTCACACTGTAATCCAGGAGATTAATGTGAAAGACTCCTAAAATGAAAATGCCAGGGGCTGCCAACCTAGAGCAATGGTCTAAGGGCCTTGGCAGGCAAGTACCAGCATGTGGGTTCGATCTGCATACCACACGCTGAGCCAAACATGCCTTGGCGAGCCCAGTCGGCGACCGTCCGCTGTGGTAGCACACATCTCTAGTCTGTTTTCCAAATACGTAGCATGGGAAAAGAAGCCTGTCTTGCCAATATTTCAGAAGCAACGTGGCATTTTGTGCCCCAGGGTGCACAAGTTGTTGTTTTCGGCTCAAAGCTCCAGGACAGCCTGGCACGAAAGAGGGGCGGCATCAAGGAAGGGAGTCGGTGGCGTTCAGCAGGCGGCAAGAGCCAGTAAGCTGGTGGCAGGGACATCGGCAGCTTCCTTTTTCCTTCCCACCTCAGGAAGTCACACACCTCAGTGTGGAGAGTGCACATCCACCTCTCTACGTGAGGAACCTAACTCGAACGCCAGCGCACTTAATTTCCCTGCTGCAGTCTCCCGATTCCTTAGTTTCTAGCGCACTTCTCCACCTTTTCTCTTCTGCTTCTTGGCTGGCTTTGCACACTGGCTCTGTGAGAATTTGGAGCACAGGGCTTCATGTCGCATTCGCAAGCATGCTCTGCTCCACTGAGTAATATTCCTTGAGTAGGATTCCCTGTGACATGGGTATCCTGTTTGCACATCTTCTGCATGCATGCAACGGATTCAAACCAGTAGTCCGAGAAATAGAACTGTGGCTGTCAAGATCCTTGTCTTTGCATTTGAACGAACAATGTGCTTGCCGTGTAATAGGAGAGAGGCCTCGATGTAATTGGCCTTGGCATGGTTACACATGGCACTCATCTGGCGTCTGGCAGAGCCCAAATTCTCTGTGTTTTCTTGAAGAGTTTGCCCAGGAACGCCAGCTGGACATGGTGCAAGGCTCTTGCAGCATCCATTGACTTTGTCTGGTGGCTCTTGGTCTCCCTCCACTTCGCGTGCTCTGTCGCTTCTGTGGATTTCCACAGGTTGGCTTTCCTTGCCATGATTCGCCAGTGAATCCCAGGTGGGTTAGCACGTGTGATCCCCAGGATGAACTGGAGTCTTGTGTTGGCTGGAGCCTCGTTGGGTCCTTTCGTGCCTCTCTTACTGCCTGAGCTCAGCCTGTCCCTGACTTAGGATTTCATTCTTGGCCTGCTTTCATGTCGGCATTGTGCTCTCTCGTGTCCCGTCATCTGTCAAAGTCTATGAGTGCTAATATTTGCCGCCTTTCTTCTTTTCCTGCAGACTCCTTGCTGTCCACTTGGATGGATGCTGCTCAGCATGTGGAAGGCTCTCCTGGGGCAGCAGACCTGGATGAGAGGAGCCAGGTTTCCCTGCATTGGAAGACACCTTATGGAGTCGGAGCTGGTCTCTGGAATACGGGGAACACTTGTTACATGAATGTGGCCCTACAGTGCCTGACATACACAGCTCCTCTGGCCAACTATATGCTGGCCTCAGAGTGCAAGCCATCTTGTTCTAGTCTGAGTATCTGCCTGTGGTGTGCGATGCAGCAGCATGTCACTCGGGCTCTCCGCCACTCAGGATGTGTGATCCAGCCTCTGAAGGAACTGCTGGCGGACTTCCACAGAGAAAGGCAGGAAGACGCCCATGAGTTTCTCATGTTCCTTGTGGATGCCATGCAGAAGGTGGATCTTCACCCTGAGGACAGAGGTGTCATGCATCACATCTTTGGTGGTTCCTGGAGATCTCAGATCAAGTGTCTCCAGTGTGGAAGCACTTCTGACACGTTGGATCCATTTCTGGATATTACTCTGGATATCCACACAGCGCAGAGTGTGAAGCAAGCTTTGGTGCAGTCCGTGGAGCCCGAGGAACTCAATGGTGAAAATGCCTACCATTGCGGCGTTTGTCTCCAGAAGAGGCCTGCCTCTAAGACCTTGTCTGTACACACTTCCTCCCAGGTGCTCATCTTGCTGTTGAAACGATTCTCGGACTTCACGGGGGAAAAGCTTGCCAAGCATGTTCAGTACCCGGAGTGGCTCGACATGCAGCCGTATGTGTCTGACCAGAACAGGGGACCACTCTGGTACACCCTCTATGCTGTGCTCGTCCACGCTGGCTCAACCTGCGACAGTGGACATTACTTGCCTTACGTCAAAGCTGGGGATGGCCACTGGTACCAGATGAATGACGACAGAGTAACTGCCTGCGACAGATCTGCAGCCCTCTCTCAACAGGCCTACATCCTCTTTTGTGTCCAGAAGTCTAACCTGGCAATAGACAGAAGCAGCGGGACTGCTGCCGCGGGAGAGAAAACTCTTGCTGCTGAGGACGATGACTTGAGTAACAACGTAAGCTCTCTGCAAATGGATGCACACAGAGGATATGGCAAGGCAGAAGATCAGGCACAGTAGAGCACCTTAGATGAGTGGAAATCCTTGCAAGAGCAAAGACAACCAAAGAAGACTCCGTGGAACCTCAGGAAAGTAGGAAACCTGCCGCCCAATGCAGTTGTCATTCATCCATCGAAATATGGAGGGGAGCTCACGAAGACACATCTGGGACAAGTCAATTCCTGTCCCAACCCTTGGACCAGAAGCATTTCAGTTCCTGAGCGCACCAGCACTAACCCCGCACCATGTCCCAGAAAAGGAGCCAGCGCCTCGAAGAATAAGAATAAGAATAAGAACAAGAACAACAAGAAGAACAAACAACAAGCAATGGCACAGGAGAACTCCACTTGTCGTTTAGTGACTGCTCATCCATCTCCAACTATGTGCTGCTGACTGACACTACACGGTTGGCTGGAAATGGGTGAAGATGTCATGTAGGGCATCTTGTTTCTTGCTTCCCATTCTCTTGTAAAGAAAGATGTGCAATAAAACCTCATGGGCTTTGTGGGCACTATCCTGGATTCCTTGGGAAAGTGAGTGATTTGGACTGAGGAAGTTGTGGAAAACACTGTGTATGTGGATTTCAAGGACAACAGGAGTGGGTCCTTTGGACAATGGCACAGCTTTTTCCCTCTGAAGAAGGTCAGTGCTTTGACAGCCTGTAGCCTATGCTTTGAACCCAGCTAAATTGGGCTAGCATGATCCTGGGGGTGAGAGGCCGGTAGGGGATCCTCGTCTGCAGCACCATGCCTGGAAGGGAGCTTTTAGGGTGAGGGCGGCACAAGATTTTGGAGCCAACGGAAAGTGTTGGCTCTCTTTGGAGGTGGTGCTGCGGGACCTTGTCATCCAGGCTTTCATGGCGAACTTGATTGTGCTAATCACAGGAGGAGCTCAGGACGTTGCTGTTGCTCATCATGACTGTGGTTCATTTTCAAGAGCTCTGATCCTCACCTTGAGCGTTGCTTCCTGACTGTGGAAGGCAAGATGGTGCACTGCTCAGTCTCCTGGAGAAGCTTCTCACCTTGGCTTTCCTGATGAGATCTCAGCTTGCCTCTTCTTTAGTGGAGTTCCCGGCCTGCACACAGGTGAAGTTAGCAGTGTTTCTTTGCGGTGGCACTGTGCTTCTTCCCTTGTGCATTGCTTCCCAGCTCCAGCCAAGTGCCTGCAGATGGCCACCACAGAACAGTCATCTTGCTGGCACAGACTTTATAGCTTCCACCACTGATGTTTGAATCTTCCTAGGGCAGGTCCTTCTATCAGGCCTACCGAAGGCTTTCTCATGGGTGCTAGGCATCTGCTGGACCCGTGCCAGTTATTGTTATGAGTTCTATGCTCTATGCTGGGTTCAAAGTGGATGCAGATTCCAGGGCCTCAGCTGGACTTTGTGGGTCTTGATTGTGTTCAACGATTTCCTGGCTTGCCTGAGTCATTCTCTTGTGAGTTTTTGTAAAATAATGCTATAAAACATATTCACCATTGTGTCATTCCCTTTGTAATAGCCTTATATCACAAATATCCATGCGACTTCCAAGACATTTGTGTGTAATTGTCACAGTGCAATCCAGGAGATCAATGTGATAGACTCCTAAGATGAAAATGCCAATAAACATGTTTGTGCCATTGTGTCTAAAGTTATTGAGGAAAAGTGTTTCGTACAGAAGGGTTGTCCTTTAATTTATCTATTTGGCACATGTCACTGCACAGCTCAGACTCAGTGATCCGCCTGGTTTCTGCTTCTCCAACGCTGGGATTAGAGGCGAGGTCCACAACGCCAGGCACCATAGCCTGCTTCTAGGATAGCATAGGAATATACCTTGATCAACAAAATATAGCTAATTTCCAGAGATTCATAGATGAAATTATCAATTTTCTTTAATGTTTCAGTGAATCTGTTTTTTGATACTTTAATTATTTAAACTGCTTTTTTCATCTCAATTGATATAATTTCTTCTCAATATTTATGACTTTTCGCTTGTTATACTAGGGAGACATACGATATTTACACATGTGTGTCTGGTTTATTTCACTTATGAGTATATGTTCAAGTGATCCACTTCAGTATAAATGCTTCAGTCTTATCATTCTTAATAGCTGAGTAATACTCCATTATATAGAAATACTACATCTTTTTCAACCATTCCTCATGTGATGGACATCTTGGTTGTTTCCAAGATTTTGCTATCACACATTGCGCTGCTATAAACATAGGTACACAGGTATCACTATGATACAATGTTTTCAGATCCTTTGGGAAAATTCCCAGTAGGGGGATAGCCGGCTTGAATGGGATTTCTAGTCCTAGTGAAAAGCAGAAATACAAAAGGAAATGTACAACAACCAAAATCAATTGAGTCAGATAAGGCAAAGTCAATGGCATATGCTGCAGGATACTAAACAGCTTTTCTTCTGGATGGTTAACAACCTAAGTTCACAGATCAAAATTGGAGAAATAGAAGAGCCACAAGGCTAGCCAACATTTTGGCCCTAGCCTTTCTAGGTCAGCAAAGACTCAGGACATAAGGGAACCTGTACTGCAACATCATGAAACTCAGTTGAGCTCCAAATTTTCTGAACAAGGAGATTATGGAGCCACAGAGGAAAGAAATCGAAGTTCTATAGTGTGCCTCGGGAGAGTCACATGGAGAGAAAACTTTCTCTCAAGCTCTCACAGAGAGCAAACTGGTCAAGCACTGGCCGTGACTCATCCACATGGATGACACAGACAAAGGATCTACAGAATAATGTACAGGACTACAAGATAAACCCTGAGGGGACTTCACTGATCTCATAAGAAACATAAAATACATGTGTTGGTATATAAGTCTTGATCTATCTAGGTCTTAACCATCCAGCAGAAAAGTATAAAACTGAAGTATACTTCGTGGGGCCATAATATTAAAGTGAGCTGTAAATGGCTATGGTCGACAACTTCTTTGGATAACTCACTATTGTTGTGGAATGCTGGACTGTGTTGGACTTTGTTGTTGAGTTCAAGCACCTAAGTTAGTTGAATGACAATGGAGTGCCCACCTTTGACAGGTATAGACAAAGGAAGGGGTATAGAAAGGAAAAATCATGATGTGTGTGTAGACAGTACAGTTGGGACAGATAACGCTGTGCTTCTACATAATCCTATGAGAGGCAAGATCTGCACTAATGGTGGTTGGACAGGATATTATGTCAGCTTCTAGTACTATAAACAACCACTAGGAAAATATCAAGGTAGAAAGTATTAATTATTGAATCTTTGATGTAATCCAAGTTTAAAAGATAAGATATGCAAACAGGTACATTCTCTTTATTTAATGATAAGAGACATATAGTATAAGAAAATGTCTCTAAGTATAATATCATGCATGCACCTGATATGATACCAAAACATTATGAAAACAGTTTGCAGTGTATTAATTTATCAAATCCATCTTGTCAAGGTACATTAAAACTGTCTCATTGATATTCTTACTTCAATGAAACAAAAATTAAAAAATAAAAAAAATATTTATGACTTTTTCCTGTCTTTGGGCTCTGGGTTTGGTGTGCTTTTCCTTTACTAGTTGTTTGAATGGCAGCACTGGGTGTTTATTTCTTCCTGTTCTGTTTTCCTAATGTGTGAGTTCAGAATTATAAATTTCCCTCTGAGAACTGCTATCATCTCAGTGCATAAATTTCAATAAGTTGTGGATTAGTTTTCCTTTAATTGTAGATATTGTTCAATTTCTTCTTTAATTTCACCTGTGAGCCATTGATTGCTGAGTAGCGTGTCATTTTTTTCAATGTATTGAGGGAATTTTTATTATTTTTTGACGTTTACTTCCAGTTTCATTTCACTATGGTTAGATAATATACACGGGAAAACTTTGGTTTTCTTACATATCCAAAAGCTTGACAAGGCCTGAGCTTGGTCTGAAGTGGACAAGGGTCCATCAGTGAGAGGGGAAGCTTTCTCACACACTCACTCAGCCTGGGGTTGTTCTGAGTCTAAAGGTGCCGAGAAAAGACTAAAATTCTTATTCACTCAGAGTGCACGGAGTGGGGCTCCAGAGTTGCTGGCATGTCTCAAGGTCGTTGCAGAGCTTCTCATTCATGCAGCTTACCTGGGCTTGGACCGGAGAGATCCTGCGGGTGCATGGTAGTATGAAGCTATCCCACACACTCGCCAGGCCTGGGATTGGTTTGGCTGTGGGGTTGCGAAGAATCCAGAAGTTCTCACTCAGTGGGCGAGTATGGGTTGGAGCCCTCGGACTTGTGGGGGTGTCTAAGGCATGGTCGAGGGTCTCATGCTGCATGCCTGGGTTTCTTTTTGAGCATATTTGTGGCATCATGTTCACTACAAAATATTCACAAACCCACTCTCTCTTTCATTCTTTATTTTCTTGTGTCTTTGTTGCTTGCTTCCTTGCTTGATTGGTTGATTTTCTCTTGTACTTTCTACTGCAATCAGAAGTTTGCAGTTTCAAGGCAGATGCTTCGACAATGGCATATGAACATACCTTGTTCAACAAAGGATATCAATTTTCCAGGGATTCATAGATGAAATAATTTCAGATAATGCATGTATCCAAAACAAACTCACAGTGTTCCTGTGATGGATAGGAAAGCAGCCACATGGACCAATGTTTGCAACTCTAACATAAGAAATGACTGTTTTGTGTTGTAACTTACTACAGGTGTGGCTGTAATTATTTTTCTGTGAACTAATACTACACGATGTGCATTGGTTTTGTGAGTGTTCTCACTTGTCTGTTGGTTGTATTCTTAGTGGCTTTAACTCTGGTGTTGGGAAACTGTATTTTCCTAAACAGCTGGCATGTAGATCTGTGTCGTGAAAAAATCTCCAAATGTATGCATTCTTTTGTGTGCTATGGTTCATATCTATGTGGTTCTCCAAAGCCCCATGCAGTCAAGGAGTCTCACTTCTAGAGTGTTTGAAGTATTCGTGATCCAAGGCTGGGATTATGGATCTAAGTACTGCTGGTATTATGAGTTTAGTACTGCTGGGATTGGCGATCTAGTACTGCTATGATTATGGGCGCTATTGTTACACCCAGCCTGGGGTGGTTAGACTGAATGTCACAGAAGAGAGACAGACCTGATGTCTCTTGCCATTCTTTCTGCTCCTCCTCCATTTAGTCCTTGCTCTCTGCTCCTGCATTGATTGGATTCTCTCTTCCATTGCTGCTCTGCCTTGGAGTCACGTGAGTATGGACTGATACTGCCAGTAATAGTGAATGAAATGAATGTTTCTTTCCTTCATTTTGACTGTCAGGTATTGGTCCCAGCAACGAGTGAAGATTAACAGGCAATGTTCATCCAAAAGAGAATGGTGGTGTTAACCTGTGAACTCTGGGTACATACATGTGTGAAAACATGCCTACACTATTTTTGAATCTCTGGGGATGTATGAGTGTATACGTTGCTCAACCACATCCTAGGAAATGAGAGGGTCACACACAACAAAGTAGCAGCTCTCTACTACTTTTTCTGCAACCCTCCAGAGCACCCACCCTCAAGACCGCTGAGAGAGTGAGTATTTCTGTGACTTTCTCTGTACTGCTTATCCATCCCAGCACATCCCGGTGAGTGTGTGAGAGAGCTCCCGGTTTCTCTGTGCTGATGGTGGAACACATCCAGACCAAATCTCAGGCATCCACGTGATGAAGACTCTCTATTACCACCCCGGAACTTCTTCAGCCATCCAGAGTTTCTGCTCCAAAGCCAGCCAAGGAAATGATAACTTCGGAGACTCTCTTGGAACCCCTGATCCAGCCCAGCCCGGTCCTAGCAGTGTATTGGAGAGCTTCTGTGCTCCCTGGGCGGGGGTACAACAAAGGGGCACCACAGGTTCACTTTCAAGGGCTGTTGCAAGAAGGTGTGGAAGACAGCAGTTAGACCCAGGCCAGGCATAACTGGATAAACTGAAACTTAATACTTCTGATCCAGAATCTCATTACCTGCTAAGGTTATAACTGCACCAAAGCTCTACACCAAAGGTCAGAGGTCAGTGCTATACAAAATAACTGAGATGAGAAAAACTCAATCTTAGGCCTCGAGCCCACCCACGACAAGTGTAGAGGACACTAGCTCAGCTGAAATTAATGAATTAACACCGTCAGAACTAAAGAAACAACAGCATAAAGGTATAGAGGAATGCAGAGCAGAATTACTTCCTGAAGTAAAAGAAGAAATTTCTGTATTCCTAGCATCTGGAAAAAGAATCTAATACAGAAACATAGGGGGAAACCCAATGCCATCGAAGAACATGTGCAGAGGACACAAACTCAGATGAAATGTATGATTTAACAGAGTCGCAGGCAAAGAAACAATAGCGAAAAGGCAAAGATGAACTCAGAGCAGAATTAATTTCTGAAATAAAATAAGAAATCTCTGGATTCACAGAATCTAAAGGAAAGAAACAAATACACACACATATGGAGGAAACTCAATCTAAAAAAAAAACTTTAGTAAAAGAATTAATAACTACTGCTAAAGAAAACATAGATTTTAAAAAAGAGCAGATTAGAAATATGACAGATTTCTTGAATGAGAAATACAGGAAAGAAACAGATCACATGAAGCAGAGTCAAAGTGATATAGAGGAACTTAAAATCTCCATCGCAAGTCTACAAAACTGTTTGATTGCAAGTGAAGACATGTTTCAGATCTTGAAGATGCTAGTGCAGCAAGTGAAAAGGTGAGAAAGGATCTTTTAAAAACAACTAGGATTCAGGATCAAATAATCAATTACCTGCAAGACGACACGAAGATGACCAAAGTGAAAAGAATAGGCATCAATGAGAAAGATGGAGTCAATTCAAATGACATAAAAACAATATGGGAAGGAATAATAGCAGAGAATTTCCAAAATATGAGGAAACACTCTGACTTTCAGTTAACCGAAGCATACAGAATGTTGAATAACTTCAACAAAATTAAAAATACACAGAGACATATAATACTCAAGATAGCAGAAATCCAGTAGAAGAATAATATACTGAAAGCTGTTGGAGAAAACAAGCAGATCATATTAAAAGGAAAACCTATCAGAATGATGGCTGAGTTCTCTTCACAAACCATGAAGGGAAGAAGAACTTGGAGCAGATTACTTCAAGTACTCCACAAAAACAAATTCCAGGCCAGACTATTATACCCTGCAAAACTGTTTCCAGTTTGATGGAGAAGTGCAATACTTTCATGACAAAGAACAACTAAAGAATTTCATGATGACAAGGCCAATCTAACACAGACCACTGAAAGGTGTTCTAGAGAGGGAAAAATGATCAGAACTGAATGAACGAGAACAGAAGCAACCTGCACTGTAACAGCATGTAACTCCGTTGTGCCCCAAATTTTCTGATCAAGGAGATTATGGAGCCACAGAGGAATGGGATTTATGATCTGTAGTGTGACTAAGGAGAGTCACATGGAGAGAAACGTTTACATAAGACTTTCAAAGAGAGCAAATTTGTCACACAATGGCTGTGACTCATCCACATGACTGACATTGACAAAGTATCTACAAAGTGAGGTAGAGGGTTACAGGATAAACCCTGAGGGAACTTGACTGACCTTATCAGATACAAAATTACATTTCTTGTTATATAGGTCTTATGTTGGTCTTAACCATCCCGCATATTGGTGTTAAAAGAAGGTACATAAAGTAAAGCCATCCTTATACTAAAGTACAAAAGGCTCTAGTCAACAATTTCTGTGGATAGCCAACTACTATTGTGGACTGCTGGACTGTGTTGGAGTGCTTTACTAAATTTTAGCACCTATAAAAATTGAATGACAATAGAATACTCATCTCTGGCAGGACTAAACAACAAAAGGGAATACAAAGAAGGGACCATATTATATTGGTATATACAGAATTGTTAGGATAGATATGCAGCTACTTCTGCTTGATTTTATGAGAAGAAAGATTTGTCCTAATAGTGTTCAGGCAGGATACACTTCTGCTTCTTATACTATGGAAAACCACTAGGAAGATAACAATACAAAAAGTATTAATTATTGAAATTGTCCTATTAATCACCTTTCACAATGTCTCATTGATATTTGTCTTTTTTGTTTATTTATTTTTTATTTTATTGAAGTACAAATATTAATCAGACAGTTTCAAGACACCTTAACAAGACAGATTCGATAAATTAATACATTGCAAACTGTTTTCATAATGTTTTGGTATCGTACAAGGGGCATACATGATATTATATTTACAGATACTATTTTAGCAGATGTCTCTTATCAGTAAATGAAGAGTGTAGCTGCTTATTTATCTTATTTTTTATACATGAATTATATAAAAAATTCAATAATTATTTTCCTAGTGGATGACCATAGTACTAGAAGCCGACATAATATCCTGTCCAACCACCATTAGTGCAGATCTTGCCTCTCATAGAATTATGTAGAAGAACAGCGTTATCTATCCCAACTGTTCTGTGTATACACACACATCATGATTTTTTCTTTCCATACCCCTTCTTTTGTCTACACCTGTCAAAGGTGGGCACTCCATTGTCATTCAACTAACTTGAACGAGAACAGAAGCAACCTGCACTGTAACAGCATGTAACTCCATTGTGCCCCAAATTTTCTGATCAAGGAGATTATGGAGCCACAGAGGAATGGGATTGATGATCTGTAGTGTGACTAAGGAGAGTCACATGGAGAGAAACGTTTACATAAGACTTTCAAAGAAAGCAAATTTGTCACACAATGGCCGTTAATGCTTGAACTCGACAACACAGTCCAACACAGTCCAGCATTCCACAACAATAGTGAGTTATTCAAAGAAGTTGTCGACCATAGCCATTTACAGCTCAGCTTAATATTATGACCCCACGATGTATACTTCATGTTTATACTTTTCTGCTGGATGGTTAAGACCTAGATAGATCAAGACTTATATACCAACACATGAACTTTATATTTCTTATGTGGTCAGTGAAGTCCTCTCAGGGTTTATCTTGTAGTCCTGTACATTATTCTGTAGATCCTTTGTGTCATCCACCAAGATGTCCATCACATGAGGAATGGTTGAAAAAGATGTGGTATTTCTATATAATGGAATATTACTCAGCTATTAAGGATGGTAAGTTTGAAGCATTTATACTGAAGTGGATGCCACTTGAACATATACTCATAAGTGAAATAAACCAGACACACATTTGTAAATATCATATAGTCTCCCTAGTATAACAAGCAAAAAACAGAAATACAAAAGGAAATGTACAACAACTAAAATCAATTGAGTCAGATAAGGCAAAGTGAATGGCATATGCTGCAGGATACTAATCAGCTTTTCTTCTGGATGGTTAACAACCTAAGTCCACAAGTCAGAGTTGGAGATATTTGCCTTTAAGAAAATAAAATAAAATAAAATTTAAAAATTAAAGCTATGTTAATCTGTTGAGATGCAAAAAGCTCAAGTTAACAATGTCAGACAATTGCCAGTTGTGCTCATAATTCACTACTATTATGGACTATTGAAATATATTGGGTTATTTTGCTGAATTCAAGTACCTACAATCTTTAGACTGGCTTCAAGCATGAAAAGGCCCTTTAAAGATTTCTCCAAATACAGACTGTTTAACTGCAATGGAACACCCATCTCTGAAAAAACAACATGAAAATGATGGTTTGTTGCAAGCCACAAAGGTAGGAAATAGATCAAATATGTGTAGGTTGGACTTGGCCCACTGCCTAAAGCATACAAGCTACTTCAGTCCTGAGATGAATATCCTGTCTGCTTAAGATTAGCTATCTGCTGGTAGGCAAACTTGTCATGTGTTACCAACCTCTCTAAAATTGTAAATAAAGGACAGTTTTGTTATTTCAAAAGGCTAGGAGAAAATATATATTTATGTATACAAAAGAGAGTTAGAATAGATATACAGATACTTTCTCTTAGTTCACTGAAAACCAAAGTTTGTATTGAAATTGTTTAGAAAGGATATTATGTTTCCGTCTTGTCTTCAGAGTAACTAATACAAAGACAATGATATCAAATGTATTAATTACTGTACATGTCCTACTACCTGCTTTAAGCCTATTTCACAGCTTTTAAATATTTTTTCTTATTAAAATGAGTAAAAATTTAAAAAACAAAAATCACCACAGACTCAGTAGAAATTTAGAACATTGTCAATAGCTACTTTGAGAATGTTTACATGCACAGAATAAAGGACACAGACGAATGCTTCAAGTTTATCATTCTTTACAGCTGTGTTATACTCCATTATATAAAACACCACATCTTTTTCAACCATTCCTCATGTGATGGGCATCTTGGTTATTTCCAAGATTTGGCTATCACAAACTGTGCTGCTATGTACATAGGAACACATATAGCATTATGATATGACATTTTCAGTTCCTTTGGGAAAATTCCCAGTAGTGGGATAGGTGGTTTGTATGGGATTTCTAGTCCGAGTATTTTAAGGGGTCTCTACACTGATTTCCATAATTGTTGCACCAGTCTACCTTCCCAACAGCAGTGGATAAGGGTTCCATTTTCCCCACAGCCTCAGTGGTAACTTATATCTGTTAACTCACACATTAAGAAAACAGAACGGGGACAAATAAAGACCCTAATGCTGCACCTCAATCATCTAGAAAAGGAATAGCAACGAAAACCTAGATCACAATGATGGGAAAATCATAAGAATAGCAGCAGAAATAAACTCAACTGAGACAAAGAAATCAGTGAAAAGGGTTAATAAATCGAAAAGCTGGTTCTTTGAAAGGTTAAACAAAATCGATAAGCCCCAGCTAACCTCATCACAAAGAGGAGAGAAAAAACTTCAAATACAAGCAATAAGGAATGAAAAGTGTATAATAACCACAGATCCACAGGAAATTCAGAAGAGTATCAATAGCTACTTTCAGAATCTTTACTTTCACACTACAGAAGACACAGAAGAAATGAACATATTCTTTGAATGGTACAAATTACCAAATTTAAGTCAACAAGATATAACAAGTCTCAGCAACCCAATAACAAACAATGAAAAAGGAAATGTAATAAAAGATCTACTGACAAAGAAGTCCAGGTCCTGATGGATTCACTGCTGAATTCTACAAGAAATTTACAGAAGGTATAATCTCTATACTCCTCAAACTCTTCAATGAAATTGAAAAGGAAGCCCTCCTCCCAAAATCATTCCTTGAGCCAACTAATATATTGATAACAAAACAAGGGAAAGATGCAACTAATAATCACCCTCATGCACATAGATGCAAAACTCCTCAGTAAAATCCTAGGTAATACTATACAGCAAATCATGTACAAGATCATACACCATGGACACATAGGATTCATTCTAGGGATGCCAAGATCATTCAATATTTGCGATTCTATAAATTTAGTGCACTGTGTCAATAGAGTGAAAAACAAAAACCACCCGATCATCTCAATTAATGGAGAAAAGGCTTTTGACATAGTCCAACACTCACTGATGTTCAAAGTCCTGCAGAAGATTAGAATAAAAGGCCTCTACTTCAGTGTGATAAAAGTCATCTATGACAACCCAACAGCTAAACTAGTTCTGAATGGAGAAAATCTGAAATGTTTTACTCTGAGATCTGGTACAAGAGAAGGATGTCCTTTATCACCCCTCCTATTGAATATAGTTTTTGAATCATTAGCTACAGCCATTAGACAAGAGGAAGAAATAAAAGGAATAAAAATATGTAAAGAAGAAGTTAAATTATCACTATTTGCAGATGACATGATACTTTACATGGAGTAAAAAAGTCCACCAAGAAGCTACTAGAATTGATACACAAATTCAGTAGCATAGCAGGATACAAAGTCAATATGAAGAAATCAATAGCATTCCTCTACACAGATAAGAAATACATTGAGAGGGAAATTAGAGAAGCAATGTCTTTTAAAATAGCACCACTGAGAATGAAATAACTTGGAATTCATCTAACTAAAAAAGTCAAAGATCTTTTCAAGGAAAATTACAGTATTCTGAGAAAAGGGATGGTAGAGGATTTCAGAAAATGGAAAGACATTTCCCGCTCCTGGACAGGAAGAATGAACATCGTGAAGTTGGCCATACTTGCAAAATTCCTGTACGGATTTAATGCAATCTCTATCAAAATACTACCAACATACCTCACAGAACTAGAGAAATCATTCCTAATATTTATTTTTCACCAGAAAAGACCTAGAATAGGAATCCTGGGTAGCAAAGACAAGGCAGGACGTATTACAATTCCTGACTTCAAATTATACTACAAAGCTAGCGTGATAAAATTAGCATGGTACTGGCAGAAAAAGAGACCCGAGGATCAATGGAATAGATTAGATGATGCAGAAGCCTCTACGAACACACTAAGCCACCTGATCCTTGACAAAGCTTCCAAACACAGTTACTTGACGAAAAATAGCCTCTTTAATAAATGGTGCTGCAAAATATGTCTGTGTACATGTCGAAAACTAAAACTTGGCACAGATCTATCACCATGCACTAAGCTAAAGTGAAAGTGGATGAAAGATGAAAACACTAAATCAGAAACACTAAAACTCCTGAAAAACAATGAATACATGGGGGTAGGCAAAGAGTTCTTAAACAAAAATCAAATTGCATGGGTAACACTTGAAAGAATTACCAACTGGGATCTCCTCTTATTAAAAGAGAAATGTGTGGAATTTTTTCTTTTTACCAAAATGTTCCAGATTCTTTGATAAAGGTGATTTTTCCCATCCACTCCCCTATCCCCCGGAGTGGCATGTTGACTGAAGCACCCTCGCTCTGAGCTCCCAGCTCCTGCTAAGCTTACTTGGCTGCCACCTCCCACAGCCACCATCATGATTATCTACTGAGAATTCAGGTCTGGCACAGTAATACAAAGCCATGTCCTCAGTTCTCAGGATGCTCATTTGCAGATATAGTGTGTTCTTGCTGCTGTCTCTGGAGATGGTGAACAGACCTTTCACGGAGGCCGTGGTACCACCACGGTCACTGACGTCGGAGATGCACTTCAGCACTTTTGCTGGACACTGATGAGTCCAGTTCATGTCATAGTTACTGAAAGTGAATCCTGAGGACGAGCAGGAGAATCTGAGGGACCCTCCAGGCTTCAGCAAGCCTCCCTAGACTCCACCAGATGCACCTCAGCCCGGGCACCTGCAAACACAGACATAGCCTGCTCAGAAAATTATCAAGTTACAGCTTTTCTCACTCATGTACACTGATACCCTCAGAATCTTTTGTTTTAAATAATTTACCTTTCAAAATTACAAACAGGAAACTCCAATTAGCACCAGCTCCGTAGTGAGCTGTCTGTGCTCAGTTCTGATCACTGAGTGGGAACAGCGGGGCATCCAGGGCTGAGCTCCTTTGCAGAGTTGCAGAGTCAGGGGTGGGCTGGTTTTCAACAACTAAGGGAGGCCCTATTTGCATTGGCTAGTGCTATATAACAGCTCTGTCATAAAGGAACTCACACAGGACTGTCTACATCAGATGTGTATGTGTGCTAGGGAACGTTAGAAACAATGCTTTTTTTGGAGCTCATGGGAAAATTCACTACAAGATAATGTCTTCGTATTTTTACTTCTTCCCTTACTTTTGTATGTCCTGTTCACATAATATGCATTTTTATACTCAATTTGTCTGCTTTGCAAATACTGAAAATTATCTAAGTGTCAGAAAGTTTTTTTTTTTTTTTTTTTCCATAGTAGATGTGTTGTACTCTAAGTGTTTTCCCAATGTTGTCAGCCTACACTTCCCAAAGTCCTGAACAAACTGTTCCAGATCCTAGACAGGAAATATATACTTGATGATGTTTCTATCCTGCTCTTCCTGTAATGAGAACATGTGGGACTTTCTGCATTCTGCTACTTGCTGAGAGTAAAAAGAACCAGCTTATATGTGGATGCTTGGTAATAATTCTCACTTACAACTATGACCAACTGTCTTTTTTCTGTATTTTGATATAAATAACCTGTGACTATATAATCACATATAGCACATAAATTGCCCATATATAAAGCATGTACATCAGAAATATTAACACACATGGACACTTGCACCACCACACACAGAGGATCATACTACTGAGCACACATGTCATCCTGCACTGTGTGCTGTGGCTCCTCGGCAATCCTCCCTCCTTCTGTCACCCTCCTGCATCCTATCAATAGGCAGCTCTTGAGCATCCTCATGTTCCTCCCATGCTCATTTCCCTACGTCCACATTTATACAAAGGACACATACCTCATAACTTTGGTCATGTTTAGCACAGAATATTGATTTGAAATATATGCCCATTACTGTGTGAGTCTGTATTCTTGGACTTTTATGTTATTTAATTTCTCAGTATATGAAAGCAGTGCTGGAGATAGAACTTGCTTGCCTATTGACATAAAACCATTTCATCCCCACTAAGGAAAACAAAGAAAATTAACAATCTGACCAAAATAAAATGTAAAACACTGCAGTTGGATATTTCAGTGTATTTTAATGGTTATTTTAAATCTTCTAAGCTGCTAGTTATTGCAAAGAACATGGCTCATGATGTTGCCAATTTAGACAAATGAAAAAGTTGGCATTTCTTTATAACAAAGAGTAGAACATAATAAAAATGGGTTAACTGTAAATTCTCTTTCTTTCTTTCTTTCTTTCTTTCTTTCTTTCTTTCTTTCTTTCTTTCTTTCTTTCTTTCTTTCTTTCTTTCATTCTTGTCACAGAGTCTTAGTTCAGTTCAGATTCCTAGTGAACCTCCTGTCTCAGCTTCGCCAGTGTTGGGATTACAGGTGTGTACCACCATGCCTGCTTTCCCTGGCAGGCTTGGTACACCCAGGGTTGCATGCCTGACATGACCAGTGATGGAACTCAGGACCTTGCAATTGCCAGGCAGGTCCTTAGCCCACTGAGCTATTTCCCCAGCCCATAATTTTCTTAAAGATACCACACAAGTGAAATTATACAACAATCAAAGTGTGACATATGGGGATATTGGAGAGCACTAATGTTAATGACCTAGGGCTCAGGTCACTCTATTTCATGTGACCAGAAGATAATTTTATTTTTGCAGAACCAGGGATTGAATTCAGGCCCTTGACCTTGCTAGGGAAGCATTTATTCCACTGAACCATCTTCCCGGTCTCCAGAAGACAAAATTGGAAGCGGTTCATTGATTTGAAAAGACAAAATTTATGAAGCATCAGCTTATAACAGATGTGCAAACTGAGGAGAGAAAGTTCTCTCTCCATGTGACTCTCCCCAGGCACACTATACATGATCAATCTCTTTCCTCTGTGGCTCCATAATCTCCTTGTGGCACAACTGAGTTTCATGATGTTACAGTACAGATTTACCTATGTTCTGAGTCTTTGCTGACCTTAAAAGGCTAGGGCGAAAATGTTGGCTGGCCTTGTGACTCTTCTATTTCTCCAATTTTGATCTGTGAACTTAGGTTGGTAACCGTCCAGAAGAAAAGCTGATTAGTTCACCTGAGACTCATAATATTGCAGTACAGGTTCTCCTATGTCCTGAATCTTCGCTGACCTTGAAAGGCTAGGTCCAAAATGTTGGCTGGCCTTGTGGATCTTCTATTTCTCCATCTCTGACTTGGGATCTTAGGTTGTTAACCATCCAGAAGAAAAGCTGATTAGTATCCTGCAGCATATGCCATTTACTTTGCCTTATCTGACTCAATTAATTTTACTTGTTATACATTTCCTTTTGTATTTCTGCTTTTCACTTGTTATACTAGGGAGACTATACGATATTTACACATGTGTGTCTGGTTTATTTCACTTATGAGTATATGTTCAAGTGGCATCCACTTCAGTATAAATGCTTCAAACTTATCATTCTTAATAGCTGAGTAATACTCCATTATATAGAAATACCACAT
>PVKA01040275.1:0-18880 GCA_004027165.1 Ctenomys sociabilis | reverse complement strand
AAAGACTTGTTATAGAACATTTCACAGCTGTTGGGGGTAATTTTCATCCCACATTTTTCTCTATCTTTTTTCCAAATATTTCACAAGTGAAATAAAACAAACTTTTTACTAGGTGCATATTACTAGTCACATGTATTTCATAAAGCAGGTCCATGTTCTGAGAAAAAATCTAAAAATAAACTAGATATATGGTACATGCTAAACAATTGTAAGGCCCTTTTCTGAATGCCAAGAAAATGATCTAGTATTATGCAAGTTATTATTTATTTTTTGAATTATCTGTGGGGAAAAAGTCTTTTATTTGTTTATTGAAATTTACTGCACATGGATTGAATTAAGAAAAACAATTGCAAAATAATAGCAAAGAAAAAATTAAACCAGAATATGCAAGCCTGCTATTGAGGAAAGACAGTGTTCAAATAATCTTAAATTTTTTAATCCACTTTCTTAAGTTTTGTATTTATTGCAGACTTTTGACACTTTTAGATTATAGATTGGCACTGTTCCACAGGAAAGAAAACATTAAGCAGTACGTCACCAAACATTGATGATATAAATAAAGTCTCAAGTCATTTTTTAAAATAAGCATAGCTTATCTTAACCTGCATTATAGCCCAGGAGACTTAAGGGTACAGTGTAGTCCAATGAATATTACTGTCTCACTATGGTACATAAATTTAACAGCAGTGTGTGTAGTTTGAAAAAGCTCCCCAGTAATGTTGGTGGACCACACTTGCCTGCTTTAAAATTACTTCTGCAAGGAATTTAGTAGGGCACCAACTTATCATCTGTGACTCCGTGTTTTTATTCTCTGAGTCCTACACTATGCATTTGCTATTCCACAGATGAGGGAGGAAGGCATGGGGTGTAGCGATAAAGCAAAGAGTAAGGGTGTCGGTGGGGTTCGTGCACACAGAACTCAGTGTAACCCACGAAAAGAAAATGTGTGCACTGGCTAGGGTGTGCAAATTAAATCTGACATGTCAGAAATTTAAAACTGCATAGAAACTATACCACATCCTTGAATTTTAGCTATGCTATAATTTCAGATTTATAGTTTTGTCAAGGTTCAAACAAGTAAATGCATATTAGGGAAGGGGAGAATTAGTAAAACTAAATAATTTAAGAAAAAAATAATTTTTTAAAATTATATAACAACTGGCTTTACTCTTGAGGCATAGGGTTGGCAAATTCAACTTTATAAATGAAAGATGACTAGATAGATATAATTATATGTATAAACCAGTATAGTAATATTTGATATGTAATATGAGCTCAACAAATGAATCTAATATCTAATTTAGTTTTATTTCCAGAAAAATTCATTTTTTAAAATGAGTTTCTTTTGTGTTGTATAATTAAGTGTATTATTAATGCTATTGAAATTCTGTAAATGTTAGTGAGAGAATGCGCTTCAATTTTTATCTTACTGTGTGATCAAAGAAAGTGCTTTTAAGGTACATCACCTTGTATACCCTATGTCAATGTTTCTTAATATATTCCCAAGTATAATGAAAAAGGAAAAAAAATTGGATGTTTGAGGAAAAACTGGTAAATTTGCTTTTTAAAAAGCATTTTCAATATTTAATCTAATTCAATAAATTTTCAAATGGAAAAAAATACTTCAAGACATATGATAAAAGAAAGAGGATTAGTTTGAGCTTTGGAAGTTTTGAAATATCTCCCATATATTTTTTAATTAATTCATCATTAATCAGCACTGGAATTGTCCAGAAGGCCTTTTGTTTTTAGATATATACCCTTAGTCTTTTTTTTATTTTACTCTGAGATAAGGCTTAGGTAAGTTGCTGAGTTGCCTTGGCTGGACTCAAACTTGTAATTTTCTTGCTCCACCTCCCACAGTGCTATAATTACAGCCCTAGGTCACCACACAATTCTCATATATTTTAAATAATAAAGTTTATGCAAATTACCAATAATTTATCAGGTGATCGATAGTTTCATATTGGCATATTTGATACATCCATTTCAAGCAGAGTTCTGGTTGTCTAAAATTAAGAAAGACTTGAACAACATCCTTTATAAAAATATATTTTCATGTCAAATTGAACTCAATGCAGAATACGGAATTCTTTGAAATTTTAAGGAAAACCATTATTTTAGTGAAGAGAGAGTTATGTATAACGTGGTCTCTTCTCTGACGGAGCACACAAAACGCCACATGTATTAACTTTACCATTAAGTGAGTACCACGACCATGGCCACAAAAGTGTCAAAAGTTGTCAACCGCAAAGTAGACCTGACGTGGGAATGAATCTCCAGGAGAAAGGGGAACACATACGAGTTTGAAAAGGATTTCAGTTTTAGTGCTACTTAAAGGATCATGCTTATCAGCTAATTTCTGGATCATCAGGAGAATTTCTCAATTACAACTTGATGGCTACCTTTGTTGAAATTTACACAGGTAATCAGAATTTTTTATATTCCAGTGATTTTTTTTTCTTTCGCTCCTATACAAATTCATTTAGTAGAGACATACTTATAGGAAAAATTCTCCTTAGAAGAGCTTTCTTTCGACTATTTAAACATGACTCCCATACACCACCTTAAATCTGCACAACTGTCAGGCTCATGCGTCCAACTTTCTTGCTGACTGTGCCAGCATCTGGTGCTTGGTTTAAAGAAGCAAATCGATTTCAGTGGCAGTTCTATTACTTTTGCCTTTCATTATCATAAATGATGTCACTAACATCTGTATGCAGCTACTTCTAACAACTGAATGCTGCAGTGCAGTAACAATTTCCACGCTCTGTTTCCCTAGACAGAATGTGATAGAGGCACACGGTGTGCTCCTGACATTCATCTGTCATCAGCCCTAGTACTGCTAAAGAACTCCCCCACACTCCCAAAGATGAAGGAAAAAGAGTCAAATGGAAGAAATGGGGGCGTTTTGAAGAATTAAGAAAAAAAGAGTGAAAGAAGAAATTCCAATAAAAATGCAAAGAAGGAAAGCAACACCAAAAAAAACCCCTAAAACTTAATGAAACTGATAAAGTTGGAAAGTGACTTGGGCCTAGGTTTTACTTCACACAAAAACAGGACATTGGCTGTTTTTTCACTATCTATACTATAAATTATTCAAGAGATTTTGGGTAGAATATACAAAGGAGTTTTCTCTCAAAGAACTGAGGATAATAGATACTAGACTAAACACATTTTAATGCAAGGAACAGCATGGACTAAACAATTCCAGGTCAATTAACTGAAGTGGTAGTATAGGAAAGCAAAAATCATCCAATATCAACAAGGTAAGATTCACATGATCTGGCAATTTTTCAAAGGAACAGGAAAATGAAATACATAATGTGGAGAAATTTCAGTTCATCAAAACAAATCTACAACTCACACTGATGTTAGAATTACCAAACAATAACTATTTCTTGGTTATTTCAACAGTTCCTATAGAGCCAAAAAGTTAAGTAGAAATGTGAGAGAAGTTTAAAAACAAATTGAACTTCTAGAAATACAATCTATAATATTTGATGTTAAAAATACAAGTTAGTTGAGAACTGCCATATCAGACACTGCAAAAAGAAATGATTAGTGAAATTGAATATATGTGACATTACAATCCACAGTTAAGACAAAGAAAAGAGGATCTTAAAAAAGGCCACGTGTATCGGGGATCTGCAAGGCAACTTTAAGAGAGCGAATACATGTTCAGCTGTAGTGAGCAAAGGAGAGAAAAGAAAAGTAATAAAATACTTCAAGAAACAATTGCCTCACTTTTGCCAAGAGCTTGAATACTATAAGAGCAACAAGGAAAACTATGACAACTCACTTTTCATAACAAAGTATTTTTCAGTGATAAAAACAACAGAAATTAAGCTTTACTTACAAAGAAAGGAGGTGAGTTAAGTAGAGAGAGTGAAGAGATATTGACATAGGATTTGCTGTTCTCCGTGTAAGCCAGAAGTTCATAGAGCACTATGTTCAAAGTACTAAAGCAATAAAATTGTCAACCTATAAGTTTAATTTTTTTAATCTTTTATTTATTTGGTACAAGGTCTTGCCACGCAGCTTGAGCTCATAGTGACCCTCCTGTCTCAGCCTCTCCAGCTCTGAGTTTACAGGTGTTGCATGGCCTGTGGTACTGGGGATCAAACCTGGGTCCTTGCACTTGCCAGGCAGGTTCTTAGACAGTTGAGCAATCTTCCCAGCCCTTACCCTATAATATTATACAGAATGAATAGATATTTGAAATCTAAAAGTAATATAAATTCTCAATCTGAAATAAATATAATAAAATATTCTTTTTTTTCATTTTGTATTTGGTACAGAGTTTCATTATACAAAT
The DNA here is from genome assembly GCA_004027165.1 of Ctenomys sociabilis. NCBI lineage: Eukaryota > Metazoa > Chordata > Mammalia > Rodentia > Ctenomyidae > Ctenomys > Ctenomys sociabilis. The sequence goes on along the minus strand of PVKA01040275.1, from coordinate 14,562 downwards.
CGGACTCATGGCGATCCTTCTGTTTTCAGTCTTCCCAGGGCTGGGGTTACAAGCATGCACCACTGTGCTGGGATTCTGTCATTGGCTCATCGCACCTTGGGGCAGGGATGGCACAGTACACAGAACTGGGGATTGAACCTTGGTCCCTGAACTTGCCAAAGCAGCCGTTTTGTCTGCTGAACTATCTTGCTGGCCTTAATAAAATATATTTAAAAGATATTTTTTTAAAAGTTCTCATGTAGGACTAAATATGAAAGGTATCTAAGCAAAACATGAATACACAAATGGAAAGAACAGCCAACTGTTCTTGGCTGAATAGCCAGCTGCAGATAGTAAAAAATAAATAAGTTATAGACTTTCATACTCTGTAAAGTTCTTTATAAGGTAAATGTCAGAATGTTTAACACTAAGAATGAAATGTGGGGTTAAAAACCAAAAGGTAATAAATGAACCGGATACTTTGTCTAAGCTTTTAATTCTATCATATAGGGGGCTGAGGTGGGAGGGTGACTGAGAATTTACAGCCCACCTGAGCTACATAGCAAGTTGAAGGCCAGCCTGTAACCCAGAGTAAGATCTTATCTTTAAAAGGAAAAGCAAAGGAAATGAGAACAATAAAATAAGGGTGCTGGGAGAGAAAGGAAACTATGTTCGTATAAGAATACGCAATATTGTACATTAAAAGACATAGTATCATTTGAAATAGCCTTTGATAGATTCAAAACATATCCTATAAACTTCAACATACACTATGAATATAAAACAGAATATAGCAGCTAAATCCCCAATGGAGATAAAATAAAAAGAAAGTGCTTTTACTCCAGGGAAGCTATAGAAGCAAAATAGGATTAAGGCACAAGACATTTAGAAAAATGTCAAGGACAATTTAAACAAAGTTATATCAGTAATCCCATCTACAGAATTCTATTAGAAATGAGAGATTTTCAGAGTAAATAGGTCCAAATGCACAAAATATAATCCAAAAACACAGATAATTTAAATATTATTATAGTATACATTCTCCCCCAAAATGCTCACCTTTGGTTCAAAGACACTTTCGCCAGACCTCTGAGCATTTTTGAGGCAGTTCTGAACATGCTTTTCTCTGGTTTAATCACATTTTCATTGTTGTGTGCTGTCCTGAATTAATTCAAAATGTTTACCTGTTGTGTTTCACACAGAGCCCATGGCATGGAAGGTGGGCTTTACCGTGTTTTCTGAGATGCTTTGCCGCTGTATGGCACTTGGCAATGGCCTTCAGTGTCTTCTTGATAACATCTTGTAGACACAGAGAGGGCAGAATTATAACAAGAAATTTCAACATTCTTTTCTAGCAACAGTAACTTACACAGCAAAATCACATTAATGTATATGTATATTTGAAAGCAGTATCTATTAATGAAAGTAAGTGTTTACTTGTAAATATCCAGCACTGCACTTAACAGTATGGGCAGAAAACTTGTTGATGAACATCTGGCTTATATTCAAGATTTAGCTATTATAAACTGTGCTGCTACAAAACTGGGTCCCTGTAGCATGATGTTTTTAATTCTTCTGGGAAGGTACTCAGAAAAGGAATATTGGGCTGAAAGGGACCTCTATTTCTAGTTTTTGTAGGACCCTCCACACTGATTTCCACAGTGGTTGGACTAGTCTACACTCCCACCAGCAGTAGAGCAGGTTGCCTTTCTTCCCACAGCCCTTCTGCATTTGTTTTTGGATGATTTCTTTCTTTCTTTCTTTTTAAATATATTTGGTTGTTGGAGCTCGGCCTCCTGATGATCCTCCTGCTTTCACCCTCCCCAGCCCTGGGAGTATGGGCTTGAGCCACCACGCCTGGACCCTGGCTGGCTCAGGTCGCCCTGGGGGTGGGACTGGCCTGGCATGTGGTGCTAGGGATGGAGCCACAGTCCTGCTCTTGCTTAAGCTGGCGCTTTAGTTCCCTGGATGATTTCTTGATAATAATAAGTATTTCGAGTGTGACAAAGAATTTCCACATTGTCTTAATTTGCATCTTTTGAGTAACTCATGGTATTGAACTTTTTAAATATATTTATTCATTATTTATATTTCTTCGTCTCACAAATGTGTATTCAACTCAGTTGCCCAATTCTGGATTGGTCTCTAAATCTAGGGACCAAGCTTTTTTTTCAGTTCTTTACATGTCCTAGATATTAATACTGTGTCTGAGGGACAAATGACTGAATTTCTCTCCCACTCTATGGGTTGTCTTTTTACTCTATTGGTAATTTCTTGTGCTGTGTAAAAGCTTTTTAATAAGCCAAGATCCCAGTTGTTGAGTCTTCATAGTATTTCCCATGCAGTAAGGGTTTCACTCATGAATGAATGAGACCCTTTGGCTACATCTATGTCATCAAGAGCTCTACCTATGCTCTCTTCCAGAATATTCAATGTTTCTTTTTTAATATTTACATTTTGATCCATTTCAATTTCAATTTAGTGACTGGTGAGAGACATGGACCTAGTTTTAGTCTTCAGCAAGTTTCTCTTGTGTGAGAGATTATACATACCAGATATGTGTATAAATAAGGACCAAAGGGTATTAAAAGTATTGTGAAATAAAAACAAATTGTTCAAAAGAGAGGGGAACTAGGGAGGAAAAGGCAGAAAGGAAGGAAGAAGAAAAAATAGAGTTCATACTCTCAAGCAAAATAAATCAGACACACATTTCAAATATCACATTGTTACTCTGGTGTGAGAAATTGAAAAAAATAAATAAGAATCAAAATTTATAGTAGATACTGTGGAATAGAAGTGAAATATTCAAATGAGAAAGGGAACAAGGGATGGAGGAGGGAAAGAAAAGGAAAAAGGACGATAGAAAAATATCAAATAGAAGCAAAGCTTTTGCGAATAAGAAGGAGAAAAGGAATAGAAGGGAGGAAAGGGACTAGGGGAAAAGCAGAGCCAGGGAGCAGCACACTCGGGCATCACTTCCCTCTCATGTATGTGATCGTTGTGTGCACCGAAAATATTCCATGACAAGCAATCAAAATAAAAATTTCTGTTCTTGCATTTCTCTCATGAAATTTGTATGTATATAACTAGTAATAATTTATCGGACACTATGTGAATTCATCCATGATATTTTTACATGTGTGCATACAAGAATATCTAAAACACGTTAAATATTTGATTGCATGAGCATTTTAGTTGATAGGTTTGGGAAATACATTTTAAAATATGTCTTGTTTTTCTACAAGTTTAGGATGCTGCCATCCTAGGGCATTTTTTTTTTAACCGCTTGTGTCGGTTTGTTTTTTCTTTTTTGGTTCAATTGTGCTTTCTTTAGAAATTTATGAAGGCATCAAAACCAGGCCATTGCATTAATTCAATATCTGGTAAAAAGCTTAAGTGTTCATATTATCTGTTCATTTCAGTTACAGTTCCCTTAAGTCTTGACTAAAACATTAGCATAAATGTACACTTGTAGGTTTTATTCAGATTCAGGATCTGAATAATTTCAAAAGGAGACAGAAACAAATGAGCAGAGATGAAAAGTTTTAAAAATAGTGTTGATGTAAGTTACAGTTAGACAAGAAAAACATCCTGTTGTGATATTTACAGAAGGAAGCTATGGATAACAATTAACTGAGCACTTTCTAAATCGAGAAAAGATTTGAAAGTTTTCACCATTATGATGTAGAAGAGATAGATTTGTTTTAACTGACTTTGACATCACACGATATATAAATGTATCAAAATATTACCTTGCGCCTCTTTATTATTATGTATAATTCTTACATTTTATCCATCAGTTAAAGTGTATTTAAATAAAAATAATAACACACTGGAGAGAATCCAAGCCTAAGTAATTCAAAAAAATATTTTCAATATTGGAAAGTAATTTCCTAATTTTCTCACTTTCATACTTGGAAAATTGCTAGTTAAATAAAATTTAATTAGGACAAAGTATGAAACCAATACATGTCAAAAATTTTAAATGATAACATAGATCACAAGACCTCAATTATCATGGCTTTGCATTAGATTTCCCTGCAAAAATTTGCATCACTAATAAGAGAGTTCTTTGGATCCAGGAACATTAATTAGGCTTCTTGAAATTTTAAATTAATTATCAGATAAATAATACCCACAGATGTAAAGTTAGTTCAATAAAAGCATTCTGAGTAGGCATGGTTGTGCACGCTCACAACCCCAGCAATCGAGAGTGTGAGCTGAAGACTCATTGGGAGATCAAGGCCAACCTGAACTACCCAGCAAGTCTTGGTCTCAAAAACGGAAAATAAAATATAAAAATTAAAGTAAGGACATTATGTCCTTCATTAAAGAAGCTGAACATATTATTGAGGAAAATGAGAACACATAATAGGATTTGACTTCAGAAGGATGTGTTATTACATGCTTTCTATAACTGTAAAATGTGATAGTCTAAATTATTTATAAAATTGAGTGCCTTCATTTTTATAAAAGATAATGTCATCAGATTTCTGATATGGGCCAGTCAAAAAAATTGTTTCTGTGTTGCCCATTAAAATTGGAAATAGGATGATTTGTTCATTCATTCCATAATTAGCTGAAAAGACAGTTGGGTAATTGTAGTGTTCAGAAGATAAAAAGGCACTGTATGAGGGAGCAAGAAACTCTTGTATATCACAGAAAAGCATCTCAGAAAATTAAATATGATCTAAATTCAATTTACCATTATAAAATTTATCAAAAATTTAATAAAAAGTACATCCAATGTGGATGAAGGTATAGGAGGTTAATAAAGAATTTTGGTATAGATTGCAAAGGAGAGAGCTGAGCCATAACAGTAAAATGCACATCTAAGAGAGACTGTAATTGTAAAAATAGGAATCAACTGTCATAATCTAATGATACATTACTATAATCACTAGCAAGATAATTCAAAAATTGAAGAACAAAGGGTGTAGGGAGATGGCTCAGTGGAATAAGCACTTCCCTGGCTAATGCAAGGGCCTGAGTTCAATCCCCAGTTCCACCAAAAAAAAAAAAAAAAAAAGAATCATTTCTGCTCCTTTTATTAATTTTTTCCTACTCAGGGTCCTTGCTCAACCTATAGTTGCTATCTCATATAACAAATTAAGAAAATTAGAGCAGACAGTATTTTTAAAATGTGTTATCTAACTCAAACACCAGAACAAAATATCCGTGCGTCAGTTGATGGCCATGTAAATCGTTTCCATGGCTCAGCTACTGGGGACAGTTTAGTTCCATTCCAATGGCACGCTGTTTATGTATTATAGCTTTGCAAAGTTTTAAAGTCAAATTTATAATGCTTCTGATCTTGTTGTTTTTGTCTAGATGCATCTAGCTGTCCAGGGTTTTCCTGGCTTCATGCAAATCTTAGAATGATAGTTTCAAGCTATACCTGCATGTCACTGGCTTTTTGATAGTCAATGCATTATATCTGTACACTATTTAGCATCCTAGAGACCTTTTCACAATATTGATAGCCTGAATCAGTGAATAGGCCTTGTCTTTACAGTTTTTCATATTCAATTTCTTTCAGTTAGTGTAGTCAGTAAGTTGACCTAAATCTTTTCCGTTTGTGAACTTCGGCATGACAGTAGATGTCATGCGGATTCTCCCAGCACCTGGGCCTCCTACTAAAGCCTGTGTTGATTTTCCTTATTCCCAAGTGGGAGGAAGGGTGGTGGAGACAGCTCTACTGCCCATCTTCTTCCAGGTGTCACTGTCCTGTGGTCTTTTACCTGACTTCCTATCTAGGACAACATAGATAAAGTGACTGCTATGATTTTCTGTCATGTGTTTAAAGGTGATATAGCTTATATGAATGGTGGATACACACATCCATAATTATTGTACAAAAAGTAACCACAACTGGACATTTTTCTAAATCTAAAGCCTTATTTAAATTGTGTAACATTTTTTGGGCTGGGGAGATAGCTTGGTGGTCTAATTCCCCACCTGTCATGCACAGGTACCGGGGTTCAGTCCCCAGTACCACATCTCGTGCTGTGCCTGCCCTGCCCAAAGAGTGCCATGTGGACCACTGAGACCGGGTATGGTGGTGCACACCTGTAATCCGATCACTGGAGAGGTGCAAACAGGAAAATCACTGTGAATCTAAGTTGCATACGGAGACCCTGTACCAAATATATAATTTTTAAAGTTAAATTTATAAAACAATGATTGCTCTTTTTTGTCAAATGCCACTGATGCTTCATTGTAAAGGAAATATAAGGCAAGAGGAAAACTACATTGGTCTTGACACTGGATAAAACTGAAGTACAAGGCATTGCTGATTTAATTGCTGAGAATACTTGGGGTGGGAAACTGCCTGGGAGATGGCCTTGACATCAACACTATTTAAAATATTTATCTTAAAACAGTTTTGTAAATATAAAGTGACATAACTTTTATAATTTCTAATAATAGTAAATGCAAGCACAATATCTAATTAATATTGTTGTCATTTTGTTACTGGAATCTAATGGTATGAAAATCTCATAAATATTTTATAATGGATTATAAGAATTAGGCTTGATCTCAGTGGAGATTGCATGGTTCCAAATTTTTGAGAATTTTATTTTCGCACTGAGACTAACTAATTGGCTTATATTTAATGTTTGGAGTGAAGCAACTACAGGTGAGTGTTCAGGAGCCAGAATTAAGTCATTTTGTAATGAAAGACATTTATTGTAGGCATCAGATATATAAAAACACAGAGGAAAACTTCATGAGTAAAGATGAGTCAGCAAATTGAATGACATTCAGTTCAATGAGAAAGATCATGAATTTTCGAAATGGACAGGGCAGCACTCTAATTCTGATGTTTGTCACTTCTGAGTGTGGTACCTATGCAAATAACTTTTTTGCTTGTTTTGTGTTGAGACATTATCTTTCTGTGTAGGTCAAGTGATCCTTGAACTTATGGTGTAGCCCAGCCTGGCCTAGAATTGACAGTATTCCTCCTGCCTCAGCCTCCTAAGTACTGGGATTCTAGGTAAACATCACCATAACCAGCTTATGAGCAAATTATTTAATTAAGCCTCAGCTTACTTTTTTTTAAGTGGAAATAATAGAAATCCCAAGTGTCTCTCATGTACTCATTGTGTATTGTATGAAGCATTCTATTAAATATATATCATTTGATTTTTAGGAAACATAATGAGGCAAGTTGAATTAATATTTGTAATTCTATTGCATATTTAAGAAAACTATGTTTTTTAAGGTTTGCGTGACTCATGACAACTGATAATAAGGCTGATAGACAAAAGAACACACACCCTAACTAATGGATTTCATCCAATTTCATTCTAAATTTGTATGTATAATTACAATACCCACAAATCTCCTTAACCACTTTAGTGTTATTAACCACATCAGTAACACTGTACATGTGAGTCATAGTTATAATTGTGATTTTATCCATCATATAGTGTCTCTTGTAAAGAGTAAATGGCTTTTTTGCTGTCAGACTCTTCCAAGATCCATCAAAGATTTTATCTAATTTCACAAATTAATTATTGAAATCTCTAGACTGTTATTTTCTCCTCTATTTAAGTTATTCAACTTCTGTGAATAACATTTTGAAGCAAACTGAATTATTAATTAAGTAGATGAGTGAAAAAGAGGCATGCATGTGACTGAGCGAGTTACTCTGGAACATGAGTTACGAATTGGGAAAGTTGAGATTCACTTTCACTTTGTCTTCTGCCTTAAATATACACATTTTTCACCACAACATTATGAGAAATAAAACAATGGTCTGTAGGTTGTAAATGTATTGTGGACAAGTGTTTTCTTAGTGGTAAATCAAACAAATTTTCTTTCTACCTTCATCAAAGTTACCTTTCCCATCAGTCTTTCAATATGTGACAAGAAAATAACACACAGCAAGGAAGGTGGATGAATAGCTTGGTTTCTAGCTAGCATTACTCTACAAAACCATGAGCATTCTAATTAGGAAATCGGCAGCTCTTGATCAATAACATCTTGTAATGAGGTCTCACCTTATTATTGAATTTAAAAGAAATTTCCATAGTATAGATAAAGGTGCCCAGACCTTCAATAGTTTAACATAACCTCAAAATAAATTGCTCTGGTCATGGTTAGACAAAGGAGAAAAAAAAAATACAGAAATACCACGTCTCAGTACAGTCATTTTAGCAATTAAATCCAACAGGGAGCCATTGTCTTTTTAATTATGAAACTAGGGTAAACCAGACAATGAATTAGAAAATCTAAAATATTTGCATTTCAATAGAACATAACTCTGGGTTTTTCAGCATAGGTAAATCTACTGGCAAAGAGATGATTTGAAGTGGCTAAGAAATCAGATTTTGGATTTAAGTCTGAAATCCTCTATTTCCTTTATTTCTGATAAAGCATGAATGAACTACTTCATGTTTCTAAGTTTTATTTATAACATGGAAAATTGAGTTAGTATGAAAAAAATCAGCTGAGCAACTATTATCATGATAGTTTAGACTATAGTTTTCTCCAGGTAAAAATTAGTAATTAGTGATAGTAACTGGAGAGGACCTTAGTTATGTAAGTAGCTATGAAATTTTCCAACTTAAAAAATTCTAATTTCATAGACTTTTAATGCATTTTCTAATTTTGCCTTGATATATGTCCAATCTTCATAGCTCACATGGAAGGGGAGATTGTGGAGAAAAGAAGGGACATGAAAAATAACCGTTCCTATTCCCCTTTTCCAGAAAGTTGTAATTTATAATAAAACAGGTATGAATATCACTGTGGCAGAAAAGTTTGAGCAATGGAGGAATAAAAGAGTTATGAAACGCCTAATGGAAGAAAGGACAGATCTTGTGAGAAGGATCTGGGAATCACCAGACCTGGAAATGAGCTTTGAAAGGCAGGCCCAGAAATTATTTGAAAGATATTAAAATAGAGGACAAATGCAAGTAAAATTTAGGCCAAGTTTTTGGAAGGTGAGAGATATTATGCAACAATTGAAGGCCACCCATAGACAACATATGCTGAAAGAATGAATATTGTGCCACATTCAAAAGAGAGCTACATACAACTATGCCATCATTCATGATGAAAGAGATGAAGAAGACTAATAAAATCACTTTATATAAACAACTACATTCTAATGTCAATTCCACATCATGGCACCATGTGTAGCATCATTTGCAGTTACTGTCTCTTGGAGACTTCTTGGTGATTTGTTATTGTTGGTGCTTTGACATTTCTAACAGTAATCTCATGTTTAGTAAGAGCTGTTTGTCTAATTTTAAAGCATTTTTTCACATAGAGTCATTCATGCTGGAAAGTGAAGGCAATTATTCTCTGAAAAGTTATTCTACAATGTCTGTACCAAATGCATGGAATTAGTGCTTAGGAGAAAGCCTTTCTGTTAAAATTTTCACCTGTAATGATTCTGCTTTATAAATAGTGATAAATTTGTTCTTACCAGGACAAGATAGGTAGGTTTTTTCTTTCAAATTTACACATTAGTGAGAACACAATTCCTAGGATGATTTGTAGAATGGCTCCTATATCTTAGGCTTTTCAGTCTAGTCAGGGGTCACAGAATCTACTCCATATTACAATAAGATATTCATTATCCTATTGCAGCCTCCGTCTTGGGAGGCTGTACCACCTTGAGATTCTTTAAGGGGCCACATAATGTCAATAGTTGCTCAAAATTTTCATCTTGAATTATTTTTTCCTAGGATATAAAATGTGGCCATTTTGCTTGTCTTTTAGTGGCTTTATTACTATAGATTTCACATATACATATACTTCACCCATTTAAAATATATAAGTCAATGTTTTTAGGATATTCAGTGTTTTGCATTCATCGTTATAATCGATTTTTACTGCAGAAAAGAACCACACATTCCTATAATTATGTAGCTATACTACAGTTTTTCTCAGTGCATTCATTAGCTGAGACACATGTGGGTTATCTGCTTTGTATCCACTAAGGCAAGGATAGCTAAAAATTCATTTATAAGTGTTTGAGTGGACAAATATTTTGCTTCTCTTAGATACATAGAATAGAACTGAGGGAAAGATGAAAACTTCTGTGTTAACAAACTATTCTATAGCATCTCTTTTGCTAGAGTGATTGTACTGGTTGTATCTAGTTGTCCCCCAAAGTCTCATGTAAATCATGGGAGGGACTTCTGGAGTTTGTGATTAACTCTTGATCCATTGGGATTATGGGTGTGAGTGCAGCTAGGATTATGTGTGTGAGTGCAGCTAGGATTATGTGTGTGAGTGCTATGCCTGGCCTTGCTCTCTGTAGCCTTGTTGCCATTGCTCCTGACCCATTTGCGTTTGCTGTTTTGTTGTCTTCTGACACATAGCACTCTGCCTTGGAGCTCGTTGGGTATAGACTGAAACCTCTACTAACTATGAGCTAAAGAAGTTTTTCCTACCTTAATTTTGGGTGTTGGGTATTTTGTCCCAGCAGTGAGTGAAAAATAACTGAAGACAGAATTTTGTATCAGAAAACTGGGGTCTTTGCTATGACTAAACCTCCATGTGAATTCCTTTGGGAATTGCTTATGGGAGGAGATAGTAAGGGTTCTGAAATGTTGCCTACAAGAGAAGCACTGGAACAGCTTTGCCTGATCTGCATGCAAGATTCTGGTGAGAGCTCAGAGGACTAGAATGCTGATAGAAATCCTGCCTGCAAAGACCAGACTGGGGAAGTTTCTCCTGGGAAGAAGAATTAGATTGGTTGTTGGACTACAGACAATGTGCACTCAGCTTCACAGGAAGTTTGTCTGCATTTTAGTCATGTCCAAAGACTTTGCCTGAGACTGAGATCAAGTATTGAAGACTTGTTAATCTGACTAAGGAAATTTCAAAGCAGTCAAATGTTAAGCAGTGGCATGGCTATTGTCAGGAGCTTTTAGTCAGACTTATGTTGGGAATCAAGAGCAAGGAGTTCAGCAGGATGCATTAAAATGTCGTGAATTTGGCTAGAAAGGAAACTCCAATAAAGCTGTGGAACTCAAAGACAGAGCTGAGAGGATCTTCATCATGGGGAAAGAACTACAGAACAGAAAGGATGGCCTGAGTGCATTGCAGGAGGGTCCAGGTCTCTGCCCTTCGCCACCTCAGAATTGCAATGGTGAGGGACTTCGCCTTGAGAAGAAAGCCTCAGAGTGCCATTTTCCAGAATGGTGGAAACACCATGTGCTAGAATGGCACTGGCATAGAGAATTTGTTCCTCAAATTAGGTTCAAGGTTTTCAGAGATCCAGGCACCTGACCTCTACAGCCAAGAGAGAAGAAAGCCTGGCTACTGTTCCACCAGGTAGCAAACCTTTACATCGTCTGCATGGCATTGGTTTTAGGCTCAGGCAAAATGCAAGAGTTCTGAGGTTAAGAAGGCTTCCACCTCTATTTCAGAAGGCCTGGGAGGTCAGGCAGTGTGCACCTAAGAGGGCAGTGTGCAAAGCAGAGAGTTAGAAGTTAATGTGCAGTGGAAGTCCCAGAAGTTTGGAAATGCCAGGAACATGGATTATTTAAGGAAATAGCAAGGAAGTCACAAAGCTGGCCAAAAAGAAATGTAATTGAGACAGAATGTGAAGCAATTATAACATTTTAAAATCCCGCTTTTACTGTAGGATATTTCTAATTTTTCTACCTCTTTTCTAATACTTGTTATTATGTTTTTATACTTGTTATTATGTTTTTATTGAAAGCCTCCCAGTGAGTGTAAAGCGGAATTCCACTGCGATTTTTATTTCCACTTCTCTGGTAGTTAATGTTGTAGAGAAACTTTTTTGTATGTTTAATGGCTATCTTTTAGCCTTCTTAGGAGAAATGTTTATTACCAGGCAACATGGAACAATTTTCTTTTAAATAGAAACTGTCAAGTCCTCAAATCTCAGTACAATTGAAAAACACTGGATATTTATTTCAGAATAATGTCATAAGAATAAGTGTATATATAATCTGAAAAGGACATAACAGCATCTCTTTTATTTTTTGGTAAGATCCAAGAGGACTAGTGTAACCTGTTTTATAGTCAAGATTTCAGGAACTAATAAACTATACTTTATTAGGATATGTTATTAATTTGTGAATCTAATTGATACTGAAAGTTATCTTATAAGTGAATAAACCGAAAGATCTTTCAAGTTTGTCTATTTTCTAGAAATGACTTTTATCTTTTCTGCTACTTTAAAACAATTCTTAATCAGAAATCCTTAAAAGTGCACATTTTTCTAGAAAATTGCCCAAAACTTAGGGCTGAACTGATAGCTCAGAGGACTAACGCTCCCGTTTAGCCAGAACACAGCAGCCGGGGTTCGATGTCTGGAGAGCGGTGCCAGCCATACGCAGGGTGCGCTGAGTCAGCAATTGAGACTGGGCATGGTGGTGCCTGCCTGTAATCCCAGCATTTGGGAAGCTGTAAACACGAGGATCACAAGTTTGATCTAGTAGTAAGACCCTAAACACCCTGTAGACCCTTCCCTAAAAATATAGGAAAAAAATTATTTCATTTTGATTTCCTTACTTTCAGTTATTGTAAGCAGTCTTTTAAAGTCTATGCAAAAGCGAGAAAAAAAATAAAATGTGCCATGAAAATTTTCTTATTCACTTGTGGTTTTATATCATCTTATGAATGTGTCCCATTTATCAAGAGTATAATTATTATAATTGGCTTATAATTATTAAAAATATTCCCTTAGAGTCACTTTCACTTATTGAAGATGCTTGGAAATATCATCAGTCTCTGATTTTAGTAATTTCAGTCATGTTTTCTTCTTCATCATTCTAACTACTTCGTAAAATTATTTATATTTTAAAAAAACTTAGTTTCGTATGTTTTTTCTATTGTTTTTCTCATTATTTTAGAATTTGCTTTCATAAATTTATGTTGTAAATCTTCTATCTGCTTGAGGTTACTGTTTTTGCTTTCTTTAGCTTTTTTATGTTGAAGATTGGAGAATTTCTCCATCATTGACTGGAGATTTCTGTCTTGTAAGTACACATTTTTCATACTTATTGATCATATTCATCACAGGGAACTCCTACCTGTGCATAACATATCTCTAGGTATTCCTCCTTCCCTTCCCCTCCCAAACTACAAATGTTTCATTTACATTTTTCTCCTGTGCTCTCTTCTTTTCCTTTTCCTGTCCTCTCCTCTCCCCGACCCCAAATCATCCAATGTTCCTCTTCCCATTTCAACATGTTTTTCCTAGTCCCAATGTCTATCCTCCATTTTGGTCTTTAGTTATGCATTTGGTTTCTTACATAAGGGAAGAAATGTGATATTTACACAATTGCCTAATTTATTTTATTTAAAAGTATGGTCTCAGGTGCATGCATTTGGCTAAACATATCCTTATGACACAGTAGAACTCCATTGTAGATAAAAAATCACATTTTCTTTATCCATTCATCCATCAGTGGGCATCTGGGCTATTTTCAAGATTAGCTGCCACAAATTGTGCTGGTATAAACATGGGTGTGTGCATGTCGCTGTGGTATGATGTTTTAGTTTTCTTGTGAAGATGGTAAGAGAAAGAAAAGCTGGGTCAAATGGCTAGTTTAGGTTTATTTTTGAGGAACTCCATACTGATTTCCATTTTGGCTGCTCCGATTTATACTTCCATGAGCAATGGAGATGGCTCCCTCTATCCCACAGCCTCTCCAGAGATAGCTATTCATTGGTTTCTTGTTTTTTTTCCTTTTTTTGTCTTTTTGAGACAGGGTCTCACTATGCAATTCAGGCTGGCCTTAGCTCAGGCTGGTCTCGAACTCCCAACAATCCTCCTGCCTCAGCCTCCCGAGTGCTGGAATTACAGGCATGTGCCACCACGCCCAGCTTTCATTGATTTCTTGATGATAACCATTTTTTCTGGGATGAGATGATATCTCAATGTTGTTTTAGTTTGTATTTCTCATACAACCAATGATGTTAAGGAATTTCCATGAAATTTGCACTGGGCTCCACTGGGACTGAAACTCAAACATGTATGTTATGTCTACATTTTCATGCATCTCAGATATTTCTGATTTCTGTTGAGAATAATTTTCTTTCCTTATTGGTTATTTGTGAATGTGTTGCTTAACTTAAAATGGCATATAAACTTTTTAGGTTTCTTTTAGTACTAATTTCCAATTTCATTTTATTGAGCTTAAAAAGTCATTTTTTTATGATTTAAGTAAATTTACTGTTTCTAAGCTTCTTATGGGTTTAGATAGTATATATGTACTTGAATTATTCTATTGTAATCTTTAAATCATAGAATTTTATTTGGTTTTATATAAAAATAATATGTTTCCTCTCTTTGATATTCTTTTCTTGATGAACATTGTTTCATTGTAATTTTTAAGCATGCCTTTTGGAAAGATTTGAACATTTTATTAATAGATACTTGGGAGTCTTTGTTGGTTAAATTTGATATTTTGTCAATTTCAGAGGTGGTCCACACAAAGTGGTTGTTTTTATTTTTCTCCTTGTAGGAGAACAGTGGGTTACCAATTCCTGTTTAACTTTTATGTTTCATATATTTTGGTGTCATTGACAACTATAATCTTCATGTAACATACTGCATGATAATCCCTTCTGTCAAGACCAGTT
>PVKA01040274.1:0-18871 GCA_004027165.1 Ctenomys sociabilis | reverse complement strand
ATGCCGGGCGTGGTGGCGCATGCCTGTAATCCCAGCACTCGGGAGGCTGAGGCAGGAGGATTGTTGTGAGTTTGAGACCAGCCTGAGCTACAAAGTGAGCTTAAGGCCAGCCTGAGCTGCATAGTGAGACCCTGCCTCAAAAAGACCAAAAAAAAAAAAAAAAAAAGATGTATTTTTACTCTTACAGATTCATGTTCATCATAAAAATTCAGACTATAAAGTATATACCATATAAAAATATAGAGTATGATCTAAAGTTTCCATTTAGCATCTCTGCATACAGACACTGGCAACCCCACCCCCACCCCATTCTTTTCAGTGTCACATAAATATTTTCTCATAAGATCCATTATGGATCGTATGATATTATTATGTCAAATATTCTAGTCTAATCACACTATACCAGAGAATGAAACTAGCCCATAATTGTCTTTTTTTGCAGTGCCTTTGGTTTTGGTATCAGGGAAATGCTGACCTCAAAAAAATGGGTTGGAAAGTATTCCCTCTGTTTCTATTTTCTGGAAGAATTTGTGTAGGATTAGGATTTTTTTTCTTTTTGAGATAGGGTCTTCCACTATGTAGTCCCAGCTGACCTTGAGCTCACTTTGTAGTCCAGGCTGGTCTTAAACTCATGGCAATCTTCCTGCTCAGCTTCCCTGGGATTATGGGTATGTACTGCCACACCTAGCCTGGGCCTCTTCCTTAACTTTTTTATAGCATTCACTAGCAAAGTTATCAGGGCCTGGATTTTTTTTTCCTTTTTAAAAAAGTATTATTTTTTTAAGCCGGGCGTGGTGGCGCAGGCCTGTAATCCCAGCACTAGGGAGGCTGAGGCAGGAGGATTGTTGTGAGTTCGAGACCAGCCTGAGCTACAAAGTGAGCTTAAGGCCAGCCTGAACTGCACAGTAAGACCCTGTCTCAAAAAGACAAAAAAATAAAAAAATAAAAAAAAAAAAAAAGTATTATTTTTACCAGGTGTGGTGGCACACACCTTTAACCTCACCCCATGGGAAGCTGAGGCAGGAGAATCAGAAGTTCAAGCCCAGCCTAGACAATGTAGTAACTTAGTGAGACCCTGTCTCAAAAAAAAAAAAGAGGCTCAGGGTTCACTCTCCAGTACCACCAAATAAAACCAAACCAAAATTTTCATTCTGGATTGTGATAGTACATACAGTTCTGAGGATTTCTCTACTTATTTCTGATTCTGTTTTCTCTGGTTTTGAGTAATCTCTCACCCCCATTTGCACATGAGCACTGGGCCAAAGGTGAGAGGGGATCCTTGAGGTCTCCCAGGCTCCGACTGTCTCTCTCTCTCTTGCACACTCCTGCCAAGCGAGTGCCCTGTATGTGCAGCTGGGTGATGGCCCAGGTCCTGCGTCCCAGGCTGTAAGGTGCAAAGCCACTCCCAGCAGTGAGGGGCACAGGTGCAAGGCTCCCGTTTCTTTCCCTCCTGTGTCACCAGTTGTCCAGCTCGAGAGACTCGTCTCATGTGTTCTGTCTGCTTTTCCCCATAAGGCAGGAGAGGCAGAAGCAGACACCAATATTTACTCATTTTAATAGTCTATCTGAGGATTTAATTTTTTTCCTACCCTGGGCAAAGAGGAATGCACCTGTAGTTCCAGCCACTCAGAAAGTAGAGGCCAGAGGATCCTAAGGTCAAGATCACCATGGGCAATTCAGTGAAATCTGTCTCAAAAGAAACAAACAGGGTTGGGGCACAGGTGTTTAGTAGCAGAGTGCTTCTGAGTTTGATCCCCAGTACTGTATACAATACACACAAATTCCTCTACAACCAAATAATCCGCAATAGTGAGCATTTGACTTCTGTGACATTCCTCTACTTTTTCTTATTCCACTGGCAAAGAGCTTTAGTGCATTGTTAGATGTACTAAAGAGTGACTATAGCCCACATCCTTGTCTTGTGTGTGTGTGTGTGTGTTGCTAAGGGTGGAATCGTCGTGGTGGAGTTCTTGCTTTGCATGAACTCTACCACTGAGCATCCTGTCCCGTCTTTTTTTTTGTTTGTTTTGTAAAGGGGACGAACCCAGGACCTTGTGCTTGCAAGCACTTAGGCCACTGAGCTGTCTCCCTAGCTCCAATTTTTTTTATTGATTTTTTTTTTTTTTTTTGGCTAGCTCAGGTTGCATTGAGGGTAGGTCTGGTATGGCTTATGGAGCTGGAGATTGAACCGTGGTCCCCTGCACCTGACTGCGTTTGCTGAAACAGGCACTTTAAACAAGTCAGCTAACCCAGATGCCCCCACCAGTCCTTTTTTAAAAACCTTTTTGAGATAGGGTTTCTCTGTGCAGTTCAGGCTGGCTTTGAACTCACTTTGTAGCCCAGGCTGGCCATGAACACACAGTAATCCTCCTGCCTCGGCTTCCTGAATGCTGGGATTACAGGCATGCACCACTATGCCTGGCTCTAGCCTTTCTTATTTTTTATGTTGAGATAGGGTCTCTAAATTATCCAGGCTGGGTTCAAACTTATTTATTTATTTATCTTTTTTTTTTTTCATTTATGTATTTAGTATAGGAGGGTCTCACTACATAGCTCTTGACTTGTGGTGATCCTCCTGTTTTCAACCTCCCGAGCACTAGGATTACACCATGCCTGGACTCGTCTCGGTTGCTGGCTCAGTGAGCCCTGGGGGCAGGGCTGGCATGGCATGCAGGACCCGGGATTAGACCCATGTCCCTGCACTTGGCTAAGCAGGCGCTTAGTCCTCTGAGCCATCTTGCTGGCCCTGGGTTCAAACTTGTGATCCTCCTACCTTAGCCTCCCAGAGTACTGGGATTATAGGCCTGCACCCAACTAAACTGACTTTTTTTTTTTTTTTTAATGTTCCTTTTGTCTCTTTTTTTTTTTTTTTTTTTTTTTTTTTTTTTTTTTTTTTTTTTTTTTTTTTTTTTTTTTTTGCAGAACCTGGGGTTGAACTGAGACCCTTGTGCTTGCCAGGGAAACACTTATTCTACTGAGCCATCTCCCCAGCTCTTATCTTCCTTTTCTCATTATTTATTTATTTATTTATTTTTTTTGCCTTTATGACATCTCTAACTAGTAATACTTTTTAAAAATTTGGTAGAAAATTTACTGCCTTAGCTGGGCATGGTAGTGTGCCCTGTAATCCCAGCACTGGGGAGGCTGAGGCAGGAGAATCACTGCACAGTTCAAGACCTGCCAGGGCTCCATACTGAGTGGAAGGCCATCCTGCATTACACAGTAAGACACTGTCTCAAGAAACCTTTTTTTGGGCTGGGGACATAGCTCAGTGGCACATTACCTGCCTGATAAGCACAAGATCCTGAGTTCAATTCCTGGTACCAAAAGAAAAACTTCAACTTTTTTTTTTTTTTATGATCTTTTTCTCTTTCTTTTTTAGTATGGGGATTAAACCCAGGACCTGGTATATGCCAGGCAGGTGCTCTACCACAGAGCCATATCTTAACCATTTTTTTTTTTTTGCGGAACCGGGGATTGAACTCAGGCCCTTGTGCTTGCCAGGGAAGCACTTACTCCACTGAGCCATCTCCCCGGCCTTTATTTATTTGTATTTTAACTTGAAGAGTGAAAAATAGAAGCAAAAACAAAGAGAAAAAATGACATAAACAGGAAATACATATGTTACAGATTTTCAAAATATGGATGGCTAATTATACACACACACACATATATTTTATTTTTTATTTTATTTTATTTTTTTTTGGCAGAACCAGGGATTGAACTCAGGCCCTTGTGCTTGCCAGGGAAGCACTTATCACACATATATTTTAAATTAAAAAAAAAAAAATCTAACACAGATCAGCAGTCCACAATAGAAGCAGGTTATCCACAGAAGTTGTTGACTTGAGCCATTCACATCTCATTATATTAATATGACTAATATGACTTTATATACCTCCATTTTTATACTTTTCTGCTGATGGTTAAGACCGAGTTAAAGCAAAAATGAAACTTTTGTATCTGATGAGGTCAGTCAAGTTCCCTCAGGGTTTATCCTGTAACCCTGTACCACACTTTGTAGATCCCTTGTCAGTGTCAGCCATGTGGATGAGTCACGGACATTGCTTGAACAATTTGCTGTCTGTGGAAGCTGTGAGAAAGTTTTCTCTCTATGTGACGCTCCTTAGGCACACTGTACATCATCGATTGTGTTCCTCTGTGGCCCCATAATCTCCTAGATCAGAAAATTTGGGGCACTACTGAGTAACATGATGTTACATTACAAATTCTTCTATGTCCTCAGTCTTCACTGACCTTGAAAGGCTAGGGGGAAAATGTTGGCTGACCTTGCAGCCTTTCTTTTTCTCCAATTTTTTTTTTTTTTTTTTTTTTTTTTTTTTTTTTTTTTTGTCTTTTTGAGACAGGGTCTCACTATGCAGTTCAGGCTGGCCTTAAGCTCACTTTGTAGCTCAGGCTGGTCTCGAACTCACAACAATCCTCCTGCCTCAGCCTCCCAGTGCTGGGATTATAGGCCTGCGCCACCACGCCTGGCTTGGTGTGTTTTTAGTTGGGTTGAAGTTATTTGGCTTTCTGTATGCTTCAGTTACCTGAATGTTAGATTGTTTCCTCATATTTGGGAAGTTTTCTGCTATTCTGCCCATATTTTTTTTTTTTTTTTTTTTTTTTTTTTTTTTTTTTTTTTTTTTTTTTTGTCTTTTTGAGACAGGGTCTCACTATGCAGTTCAGGCTGGCCTTAAGCTCACTTTATAGCTCAGGCTGGTCTTGAACTCAGAACAATTCTCCTGCCTCAACTCCGGAGTGCTGGGATTACAGGCCTGTGCAACCACGCCCGGCTCTGCCCATATTCTTTTTATATCATTTGAGTTGACTCCTTCTTTCTCATTGATGCCTATTAGTTTCACATTGTTCATCTTGGCATCATGTTGCATGTGATGGATTATTTTTTCCTGCATCCTAGTTATTTTTAAGATATCTTTTCTCACCTTTTCACTAGGTGCACCAGTGTCTTCAAGATCTGAGACTTTGTCTTCACTTTTCACTCAAATGGTTTTGTAGAGTCGTGACTAAGATTTTAAGTTCTTCTATATCTTTTTGACTCTGCTTCATTCAATCTGTTTCTTTCCTGTATTGCTCATTCAATACAGGAATCCATCGGCCGGGGAGATGGCTCAGTGGAATAAGCACTTCCCTGGCAAGTGCAAGGGCCTGAGTTCAATCCCTGGTTCCAGCAAAAAAAAAAAAAAAAAGTAATCCATCATATTTCTAATCTCTATTTTTTTTGTCAGTGTCTTCATTAGAGATAGCTATTCTTTTACTGCAGAGTTTTTTCCAAATCGGATTTCCCTCATATATTTCCGGAATTGATTCTCTATTTCAGATGCTATGATTTCAAAGATTTCTTTTTTTATTTCAGAAATTATTTCTGCTTTGAGTTCCTCTTTAACTTTCTGCTGTTGTTTCTTTGCCTGCAATGCTTTTATTTCATGTGTTTCAGCTGGAATAGTGTTCTCTGCACTTGTTCTGGGTGGGCATTGGGTTTCCCCCGTATGTTTCTGGATTTGATTCATTACTTCTGATGCTATGTATTCAAAATTTTCTTTTTTTTTTTTTTCAGGCATTAATTCTGGTCTGAATTCCTCTATACCTTTCTGCTGTTGTATACTTGCTGCCGACTCTGTTAATTCATTCATTTTAGCTGAGTTAGTGTCCTCTGCACTTATCATTGGTGGGATCGAGGCCTGAGATTGCATTTGGCTTCTTGTTTTTATCATGACTTATAGCTCTGACCTCTGACTTTTGGTGTAAAGTTTTGGTGCAGTTCTAACTTTAGCACCTTAGGAAATTCAGGTATTGTTACACCAAGTTCTAGTTCATGTAGTTTTGCCTGGCTTGGGTCTGGCTGCTGTGCTCAGCTCCTTCCTGTTGCTGTCCTTGGAGGTGAACCTGTTGTGCCCTTTTGACAAGATGCTCTGCTTCTGGATTAGCTGCGTGGTTTTGACCCTATTTTCAGTGCAAGGACTTCAGCTGCAGAGTTTCTCCCCAGGCCTGTATGCCAGGCCTGGGCTGGGTGTGGAGGGGCATGGGGGAGCAGGAGAGCACAGAAGCTCTCTCACACACTCACTGGGCCTGGGCTTTGGCGGGTCTGCAGGGCTCCCAAAAGGGTGGTGGATGTTCTCACTCACAGGGAAGGCTGTGATAGGCCTGGGGCCATGACCGGAGAATGCTGGGAAAGGACTCTCTAGCACGGCAGGCCTGCAGTTCTCACTTACTGGGCGAGCTGTGCTGGGTCTGGGGCCCCATTTTTATTTTTGACAAAGGATCTTGCTAAATTGTCTTGGGCTGGGCTCTAACTTGTGGTCGTCCTTGCCTCAGCCTCCCAAGTACCTGTGATATCAGGCCCATTTTCACCATTCGTAAGTGCACAGTTTAGTAATGTCTATATTTGCATAGTTTTGTCTTTTTTGAGGGAGGTTTTCATTGTGTTGCTCAGACTAGTCTGTAATCCATGTGCTCACCAGCCAGCCTTCACACCTCTACTTCCTGAACAACTGGAGCACTGCTGTATTCATATTGTTAGCAGCCAGAGCTTATCATATTGTAAAACTGGAACTCATTACCCACTGAACAAGTCCCCGTTTCATCCCTGCCAGCCCTGGCAATCTCCACGAATGTGGCTGATATAGACAACATTCCTGCAGAGGTAGAATTGTATTTTATTTTGTTGTGACTAGCTTATTTCCCTTTTCATCCTAAAGATTCATCCTTCCCTTTTCATCCTAAAGATTCATCCATGTTGTAGTAGGTAACAGATCTAAAACACTGCATATTGTGCGTGTGTGTGTGTGTGTGTGTGTGTGTGCACTTTTTTTTTTTGTACTTAGTGCAGGGTGTACAGGGTCTCACTACACAGATCAGGCTCATAGTACTCTTCTACTGTTTTCAGCTTCCCAAGCGCTGGGATTACAGAGCTCAATCGTACATCTCAGCATGCCCCAGGGGCAGGGCTGGCTCTGCAGGTCAGGGATTGAACCTCCAACCCCTGCGTCTGCCTATGCAGGTGCTTTAATCTGCTGAGCCAGGGGCCAGGGAGATGGCTCAGTAGAGTAAGTGCTTCCCTGGCAAGTGTAAGGGCCTGAGTTCAATCCCTGGTTCCACAAAAAAAAAAAAAAAAAAAAAAATCTGCTGAGTCAGCCCTTGTGTGCACATTTTGTTTATCCATTCATTCACCAGTGGATAAACAGATGAACAGCTTGAGTGGCTTCTAACACTTGGCTCCTGTTAACACAGATGTGCACATAGCTCTTTCCCATCTGCCTTGAGTCTGTTAGGTATTGAGGCTCAGAAGTGGGGTTGCTGTGTGAGTTACTAATTCTATTGTCAGTGATAGTTCGATTGATTGATTGATTGATTTGTACCAGGAGTGAAACTCACAACCTTATGCTTGCCAGACAGGCACTGTCCCACCTGAGCTGTATCCCCTGCCCTATTAT
Source organism: Ctenomys sociabilis (assembly GCA_004027165.1). Taxonomy (NCBI): domain Eukaryota; kingdom Metazoa; phylum Chordata; class Mammalia; order Rodentia; family Ctenomyidae; genus Ctenomys; species Ctenomys sociabilis. The sequence continues at coordinate 11,417 of PVKA01040274.1, read as the reverse complement.
CTCTGTTTTATTATTTATTTATTTATTTATTGTGTGTGTACGTGTATCTTTTATTTTGGCTTTTTTTTTTTTTTTTTTTTTTGGTAGAACCGGGAATTGAACTCAGGCCCTTAAGCTTGCCAGGCAAGCACTTATTACACTGAGCCCTCTCCCTGGCCCCAAGTGTGTCTCTTTTAAGGAACCCCAATTCTGTTCCATTCAGTAGCTGTACTAAGCCTTTTCCACCGTGGTACACCAGCTTCCAGCTTCACCTGTCCTCACCAACATGGTTCTTTGCTAGGTGTGTTTTATTTTTAGTACTGGGGATTAAAGCTAGGGCTTTTGTACTGAGCTACATCTCCAATTCTTTTTAATTTTGAGACAAGGTTAATTTAACTGCTAAAGCTGCCCTTGAATCTGTGATCTGCCTGCCTCTGTGTAGCTGGGATCATAAGAATGTACCACCACACCCTTTTTTTTCTTGCTGATTTTATCTGTCCGTCCATCCATCCATCCATCCATCCACCCACCCACCCACCCATCTATCCATTCCATTTATTTGAGACAGGGCCTCACTATGTAGTTTAGGTAGGCCTTAAACTCAGCAGTATAATCCAGGCTGGCTTTGAACTTGAGGCGATCCTCCTGCCTCAGCCTCCCAAATGCTGGGGTAACAGATGTACCCCAGCATGCCCAGCTTGTTTTTTTGTTTTGATACCAGTAAAGACAGGGCAAGAGGAGGCATCACTGTAGTTTCACTTCTACTTTTCTACTGGTTAGGATAGTGAGCATCTTTTCATATGCTCGTGAGCCATTCACGTATCTTTTTTCGAGAAGCATCTGTTCAAGTCCTTTGCCTTTTTTTTTTTTTTTTTCTTTTGAGACAGGGTCTCACTAAGTAAAGATTCAAGCTGGTCTTAAATTCACTATGTAACAAAGGCTGACCTCAAAGTTGCATGATCCTCCTGCCTCAGTGTCATGAGTGCTGGGATTGTAGGCATGCAACATCATGCCTGGTACTTTTCCTATTTTTTAGTTAGTCTATTTGGTTTGCTAGTTCCAATTAGTAGGAATTTGAATACATATTCTGGGTGTTAGCCCCAACTTAATTTTTAATATTTAATCCAGCTTGCCTTGTTGCAATACATCCTAACCAAACTTGGTCATAATGTACTTCTATATCACTAAACTGAATTTGTTATTTTGATTAGGATTTTTGCACTTGTGTTCACATTTATAATTACCCACCAGTATTTGTGTGTGTGTGTGTGTGTGTGTGTGTGTGTGTGTGTGGTAATTCTCATCAGACTTCATTATCCAGATGATACCTCATAAACTTTGGAATCATTCTGTCTTTTCTACCTAATAGAAAATTCAAGGGGACTGGGGAGATAACTTGGCAGTCTTAAGTACTTGCCTGGCAAGCACAAGGACCCAGGTTCAATCCCTAGTATCACATGCTGTGTCGGCCACTGAAACTGAGCATGGTGGCAGGTCTGTAACCCCAGGGCTGGGGAAGCTGAGACAGGAAGATTCCTTTTTTTTTTTTGGCTGGCTCAGGCTGCCTTAAGGGCGGGTCTGGCACAGCTTGTGTTGCTGCAGGTTGAACGAAGTACCTTGCCAATGACCGATTTTGCTCAAGAAGGTGCTTTAGGCAACAGAGCTAACCCATCAGCCCCCTAGATAGGAGGGTCACTATGTATCTTAGCTACATAGCAAGACTCTGTACCAAATATATAAGTAAAAGATTAAAAAAAAGTTCAAGGGTCAGGAATATGGCTCAGTAACATAGCACCTGCCTGGTGCACACAAGGTTGTGAATTGAATTCCCAGTATAAGAAAGAAAAGACAGAGTTGAGTTCCCAGTATAAGAAAGAAAAGATGGGGCCAGGGAGATAGCTCAGTAGAATAAGTGCTTGCCTGGCAAGCACAGGGTCCTGAGTTCAATCCCTGGTACCACCAAAAAAAAGAATTAAAAAAAAAAAGAGTTGAAGATAACTGAGAGGACTGGTGAGATAGCTCAGCAGACTAAGCGCCTGCTTTGGCAAGCGCAAAGACCAGGGTTCAGTCCCCGGCACTACATGCCGCTCGGGCTCTGCCCCTACCCTGGGAATGCTGAGCCGGCCATGGCGATCAGGCATGGTGGCATGTGCCTATAATCCCAGCACTTGGGAGGCTGAAAACTGGAGGATCACTGCTAGTCTGAGCTGCGTAGTAAGACCCTGTACCAAATACATTAAAAAAGAAAAAAATATTGAGAGCTAGGTATAGTGGTACACACCAGTAATCCCAGCACTGAGGAGGCTGAGGTGGGAGGATTGCCACAAGTTTGACGGAAGCCTGAGCTACATAGTGAGACCTTGTTTCCAAAATGAATATTCTTTGTGTACCTCCTCCTCCTCCTCTCTTGTTAGGCCCAACAGACATTAGGTGGGGTCAACCAGGAGAACTTCCATAGCAGGTGGAGCCCAGGAAGCAGGGCAGGGTGTCAGTGCAGGGGCTACAGTGACTGCTGATTCCTGGAAGGAAGGTTTTTTGGCTGGTTGGCAAGGCTTGGGGAGGGGACAGTGACATCTTGGAAGGGACTGGGGAAGCCTGATCAGCTGGCAAGAGTATAAGACCCGAGTGCGGCAGCCCAAGGTACTGCTTTGCTGGAGCTGGCCAGCTGTAACATGAGGGGCCCAGTGCTTGTCGTGTGGGGGACACTGCTCGGTCTAGAGGCCAGAGACCAGTGGCAGAAGGAAGAATGCAGAAGGAGCCCTTGGGAAGGCAAAGTTGGTAAGCCAGGCCAGCAGCTGAGGAGCTCCTTGTACGGCTAAGCCATCAATACTGTAATGGGTCCCGCCTTACTCATTTAATGCCTTCTGGGAGGCTGTGCCAGAGTCGAGACCCAGGCTTGTGCATGCTGGGCAGGCACTGTACTGCTGAGCCACACCCCCCGCCCTGGCATGACTGCGAATCTCCACAGTCTGGTGCTCTGGACAGCAGGAGGAAACAGCAGGCTTGCTGCTGCCCTCAGCCAGCCCACTGGGACCTAGAGCTTGCCTAAGATGAGCACTGTAAAAATAATAAACTGAGAGGGAAAGGGAAGAAGTGTTGGTCCATATGAGAGAAATGAAGACTCTGAAGCAACCTCAAAACATGACACCTAGAACAAGAGAAAAGTTGCAAACTGTGTGATTCATTGCTGTGAATTCTATAAAGGGAAAGCCACAGCAACACTGGGGTGGAGAATGGATCCGCTCTTGCCAAGGATGGGAGTGAGGGAAAGGTGTGGTTCAAAGGGAGAAAGGAAGGTGATTTTTTTTTTTTGTATGTATCTGGGTTTTTTGTTGTTGTTGTTGTTGTTGTTTTTTCAATAGACAAGGTCTCAATATGTAGCCCAGGCTTGCCTCAAGCTTGTGGTGATCGTCGTGCCTCAACCTCCTAAGTGCTGGGGTTAGGTGTGCACTACCGCACTTGGCTGAGAATCGTGGGGGAACAGTAGAACTGTTGTGAACACTCAGAACTGTATTCCCCAGTCATTACTGTACATTGTAAAAACAAAAATAGAGAAACAGCGCCTCGGAGGGCGTCTGTGCTCACTGGCTTTTCCCTCTTGGTGTTAGGTCGGAGCTGGGGGGAGCATCATGGGGCTGAAGTTCAATCTTCTGAATAGCAACCAGTTCTATGCTTGCTCCATGGAGGGAACAACGCGGCTGCAGGACTTTGGGGGCAATACCATCCAGGTTTTTGCCAGAACTGACTGCTGCAAGTGAGTAGCTCTCTTCTAAGCACCAGGGGTCAGTCTGTGAGAAGATCCTGGACCTGCCTGGCACAGGGGCGGAAGGAAAGGTGGCAGACACTTTTCAGCATCCTGCTACCCTCTGGCTGTGGGGCTCTGCTTTGGAGAGGTGGTATGGCAGGACTTCAGTGCTTTCGGAAGCTGTATGTATATTAGACTCTCCTGGGACAGTCACCCAGGTGCTCACCTAGGGAGCCCATATGACAGTACAGTTCGAATGGTGTGGAGACCTGGCCAGACCTTCAGTAGGAGCTTGATGTGTAGGATGGACTGGAGGGAGCAGGTGGTAGGGACATGGCCAGAAGCTGTCCCACTTGAGCCAAGGCACTGATGTGCACACAAGGAACAGCACAGGTGCAGGGGCCCACCTAGCTTGTGGCAGTCACAGGAGCATCAGGCCAGGTATCGGGCAGCCTCCAGACACTGCGTAGGAGGGCAGAAGGCAGTGTGAAAGGGTTGGAGGATTTCAGAGGAACAGGGAATCAGAACCCTCCTGGCTGGAGGGCCGGATGCCTCAAAAGCGCTTCTTGGGTGTGTGTGCGCTTCCCTGACTGCTCAGAAGAGGGCAGACGGTCCTTTCTAGCCAGCTGTGGGAAACACAGCAGCCCAGTTCCGCTTAGGTTTGTTGTCTCCTTTGGCCTAAAGGGTGCAGAGGGATGGTGAGAGCAGGCAGCAAGGCTTCCTTAGAAGCAGGCTCCAGTGCACACACTGGGCTGTGGCCTGAGGTCAGGCCCAGCAGGAATGGGTCCATTTCCAAGTCTCATCACTCCCATTCTTTCTCTGGGCAGAGGACAAGCATGAGTGTTCCTCACTGGGACTCCATGACAAGATGACCATTCAATGATTCGGCTAGTTCCTATTCAGTGCCTACTGTGGCCAGAGGCTGGCGCAGCTGCAGTGAATAAGCAGACCTGTTTTGGTCCCCAGCATCTCACGGCAGTCTTTCCCTCCAGCATCTGGTTCTGCAGCTTGGATGTGTCTGCCAGTAGCCGAATGTTGGTCACAGGAGACAACGTGGGCCACGTGATCCTGTTGAACATGGACGCCAAGGAGGTGCGCTCTCTAAACCCAGCCCCTCCCCACAGCCAGTTCGACCCCCTGATCCAGGCTCTTGTCTGCAGCTTTGGAATCTCAGACTGCACAAAAAGAAAGTGACCCATGTGGCCCTGAACCCCTGCTGTGAGTGGTTACTGGCCACAGCCTCCGTAGATCAAACAGTGAAACTCTGGGACCTGCGCCAGGTTAAAGGGAAAGACAGCTTCCTGTATTCACTGCCGCATAGCCAGCCTGTCAACTCAGGTGTGTGACACCCGACCTAGACTTTACTGTAGACTACCTGACTACCAAGCTGGGTTTTTCTTCAAAGGTTAAAAGCCATGAGGTCAGGTTGTGGCCAGTGGTCAAACTGCAGACACTGATGTCCTAGAAACACAGGGGTATGGCTGCCCCTGTGGTTTGCCTAGTTTTTAGAATTCTCATTCATAGCCCATTCACCCTTTCCCTGCTACCCTTCCCTCCCCATCCTGTACCAGGAAGGATGACAGGGGTTGGGGTTCCTGTGGCTTAAGGGATTTCCACGTTGCCAGCTTGTTTTAGCCCTGATGGAGCCCGGCTGCTGACCACCGACCAGAGGAATGAGATCCGGGTTTACTCTGCCTCCCAGTGGGACTGCCCTGTGAGTCTGATCCCGCACCCACACCGCCACTTCCAGCACCTCACCCCCATCAAGGTGAGTGAGGAGGCTGGGGTGGGATCATGGACAGATGCTGCGGCCTGGGAGAGTGAGGGCAGTGGAGGTACTGCCCGCCCACGACGCAGACCTCTTCCCGCCCAGACACAACCACCTCAGCCATGGACTCGGCACGCTCCTTTTGGCCTGCTCTTGCAATTCCATTCCAGATTTTCTTTTTCCAAGTCTTCAGCTCATCTGGGGCCATTTCCTGTGCTCTTGACACTCAGTCCCATCTTCACAGTTATGGTTCCCCATATGTACAGTTCGCCCACAAACTAACCTTCCCCTTAGTTTGTCTTGCAGGTATAGGTGGCTTCTAGTAATAGAAATAAGTCCCCTACCTCCCCAGTTTGGATCTCCATGTCCTCATTTGTACGAAGGGAGTAATAGTGTCCAACTGGTGGGAGTGACGGTGACTAGTGCACTGAAAGCACTTGCACTGTGCCTAGCACCAGTAAGTACTCAGTACATTATGCTTAGCACCTCCAGTCAAATCAAGTAATAAGCAGTACCCAAAGTCTTGCATCACTTGGTGTTCATGCTCATCAGCCTGTCCTCATTTCCCTGCACATCCAGCCAAGCTGACTTCCTGTCATTTGTCAGCGACTTATTCCCAAGCCATTGCACGCACCATCTCTTCCTTCTTGCTAACCACATCTTTCATTCTTCACAAGTCCCTGGGGATGGTAGGAAAATCCCATCTGATTTTGTTATTAAACTGCCACATTGGTTTTAGGTGGGGTAACTTGGGGAAAGGGGAGCCTTTGCTCCCCTTTTATAGCCAAAGTGATTCTATGCTCCACTCTGGGTTATGCTTGTGGTACACTTCAAGACTTTGCCATCAGGTTTTGCCTAGTAGAGGTTTTGCTCTGTTAAAGGCTGGGTTATTTGGTATAAACTCAGGGAATGCAAGAGAAAGCCCTGAAGGGGTCCCCGGACAGGGAGGCCAGCTGGGATCATGAATTTGCATTGGTGGATGGCACACACCATTGAAAACTAGCCTTGTAGTTTTTTCTTTTTTTTTTTTTTTTTTTTTGTCTTTTTTGAGACAGGGTCTCACTGTGCAGTTCAGGCTGGCCTTAAGCTCACTTTGTAGCTCAGGCTGGTCTCGAACTCACAACAATCCTCCTGCGTCAGCCTCCCTAATGCTGGGATTAGAGGCATGCGCCACCACGCCCGGCTAGCCTTGTAGTTTTGTGAAGGTCTTATCTCCGTTATTAAGCAGCTGGCCTGTTAGCGGCAGAACATCCTTTTGTTGTTCCTCTGAACACAGTTCCCTTGTGACCAACATCTCTATCTCCTAGGCAACATGGCATCCTCGGTACAACCTCATCGTTGTGGGCCGGTACCCAGATCCTAATTTCAAAAGTTGTATTCCCTACGAGTCAAGGACAGTTGATGTGTTTGATGGGAACTCTGGGAAGCTGCTGTGTCAGCTCTATGACCCAGAATCTTCTGGTATCGTTTCGGTGAGACGTAGGCCCTCATGAGGGGAGGAAACTGGGGTCAGCCCACTTCCTGACTTGTGAGTCCTTATGTGTCCTGTCCCTATCAGTACCCACCAGCTTGCTCATGCCAATACTCTTGTCCCTGCAGCTCAATGAATTCAACCCCATGGGGGACACGCTGGCCTCAGCCATGGGTGAGTAGCAGCTGTGCATCTGGGACTGGCCAAGCCTGACCCTACTTTCCAAGGTTTGGTACAGTGTGAGGTTAGCCCTGCTGCACTCACCTGAGGATAGCAGCCAGGCAAGGTGACAGGGACACAGTGGTCTCTGGCCTAGGCCCTCGTCGTCTTGCTTTGGCCTGGTAGTGGCAATGCCTGGCAGCTGTACAGAGTTGCTAGGATTTCCTTACCAAGCTGGACTCCCTGGGGTAGCCCCAAGGCACCAGAGCCTGGCAGTGGGAGACCAACACAGACTTTCCCCCATTCCAGGTTACCACGTTCTCGTCTGGAGCCAGGAGGGAGCTGGGCCATAGAAACAAAATGAGTGCCAAAGAGGCAACAGCTTGGAGTGCTCACGTGGAGACAAGTTGTAGGAGAAGAGGCAGCTGTTTGTTGAAGGAGAAAGTGCCCAACGTTAGGGTTTGTGCAGGGGCACCAGCTTTTCAGTGATATGCACTTAGCTCCAAAAGCTTATGGTGACCCCAGGTTGTATCTAGCTCAGAGCCAAGGTGGTTTTGTCCTTTCTGACATGGTGGCAGAGTGGTGAGTGTTTTAGTTTGTGTGCACCACTGACATGACCAATAAAACTACACAACCGCTACCTAACCACACTGCCAAGTAACCTATGGCTGCCCATTTCAGAGGGCCTTGTGGTTCTCAGAGCTGAAGAACAGGCGCCAAAACAGAACTCGTGATCTAAAACTTCATTCTCCGGAAACTGCGATAGCCCTGTTCTGGGCCATGGTCAGGAGTGGTCCAGTTCCCCAGCCCCAGGATGGGGAAAATGGTTCCTGATTCAGTTCGATTCACTCCCTCCCACCTCCCCAGACTCCCTCCCCATGAAGTACAAACACCCTCCCAGCCTGCTCACACTCCAGTGACAAAGGTGCTCGAAGCACACTAATGGCGGCTTCTGCCAAACACAAGACAGCCAGCTCGCTGGTTGTTGGGAGATCCTGTTCCTGGGTAGCCACTGTTTAGGTCCCAGTGTCATGCAGTTGTGCAGTTTTTCCCTCTAAAGTGTGCACTGTGTAGCAAGACAATGTCCTGTTGAGTTATTTGCCAAAACTCCAACCAGAAGGGGAGAACAGGGTGTGGTAGAGAAGCAAAGCAGATTGGGCACCGACTTCTTTGGGGTTTTTATCCCAAGTACTGAGTGAGATGAGCGCTGTGCACACCTCGAGGATGGGAGAGGCAAGTCCGTCAGAAGAAGCCAATGTCCCACGCAGTGCTTGGTCAGCGAGGTGACAGGCTCATGGGCCACACCAACCCCGGTTGCTCACCTGGGCTGGGGAGTCAGGAGGCCCGACCCAGCCTCCTGCCCATGGGCTGGGAGCAGCAGCAGTCAAGAGCAGGGCCAGCCCACTTCCCTAGGAGGCGGTGGGAAGGGGGCCGAGTGGTTGTCAGGCATGGTCCTCCCCGTCAGCCACGTGGCGGTAGCCAGGAGGCTGGGCTTGCGTCCGGAAAAGGACGGTGAGGAGCAGAACGATGAGAAGGAAGAGGATGGAGCCACACACAGCCAAGGCCACAATCACCTCTGCACAGAGAGGGAGAGAGAAGTCGTTAGGGTCACCCTGTAAGCACCTAGTTGCTACCATGTGCCAGGTGCTGCTCTGACCCTGGGACAGACAGGTCGCCAAGACAGTTTGCCCTGTGGGATTTCCATTCTGGAGGAGGGGCTGCAGTACACAGGCAGAGGACACCTCTTGTTTTTGAGTGCTGTGAGTGCAGTAGGTAAGCCAGGAAGGGCCACACTGAAGAAGAGCACCAACCTGGTGTCAGTGGGTGAGACAGACCTGAGAGCAGAAGCTGGCGCAGTGACACTGCCCAATCCCAGCACCCAGCTGCTGTGGCAGGAGGATCACAAGTTGGGTATGGCCTGGACAACTTGGGGGACCCATGAAACTGGGTCTCAAAAAGGGACTGAGGATGCAACTCAGAGGAGAGGCTGGGAATAAATGTGCTGTGATCTAAGATCACAAAACGAGCGTCCCTGAGGCAAAGCAGGGGGCCTGGGAGGTCATGGCAGAGACCCCAGGCATTATTCTGTGTGGCAGGAGGCTATTGGGAGAGTGAGGAGGACAGTGATGTGCCAGCTGACATTCTTAGAAATGACCTCTGCTGCACGGGAAGATATGCAAGGACAAGAAACCAGAGAGAACACCAGGAGGCTTGGCCAGGGAAGGCTGAGCTCACAGGACCTGCTGGTGGCGCCACGGACATGGGGTAGGAGTAGGACAATCCCTCAGGCTTTGCTGTGCCACTCAGTGATGGATGCAGCGTTGGCTGAACTGGGGGAGCCTCTGGAGGGACTTCTGTGAACCAGCTTGTGCTCACGGGACGTCCACAGCGAGACTGAGTTAGCTGCTGGACACAGGTGCAGCTTGGACGAGGCTGTGTCTGTGCTAGCACACAGAATACCAGCAAGGGAGCTGTCTGGAAGTTATGAGAAAAGCCAGGAGAAGCGAAGAGTGGGATTTGAGGTTTTATTACTGCAGTCCTAGGTTCTGTTCCTTGCATGTGCTCTGCCACTGAGCTGTACCCTCAGTTCCCAAGAAAGTGAGCAAGGAATGATCAGTTCTGTGATAGTAATGAAAGGTAACACAAGTTGCTAAGAACTGGCATAACGACAGGAGGGTGACAAAGATTAATGTCGGCCTCAGAAAATGAGTGAGGAGGTGAAGCTAGTATCCTGGCAACTCTTGAGAGGATTCTACTCCCAAAGGGATCAGAGAGACGGAAGGGCTGGAAAAGTGGTTCTTAAGCCTTTGTTGGCTTTGGAATTGCTGTCATCAGTGGAGAGGGGACACGGTGTCACAGGTCCTAAGAGAAGAGATGGGACAGTGACAGTGGCTTCCACCAGCAGGTGAGCTGTGGTCTGTGATGGGAAGGCATGCTCTTACTCTCAGCGACACAGGAAGTGAGCACATCATTTCCAGCTATGAAAAGTGGTCTCAAGACGTAAGTGGGAACTGTCCAGAGAAATGGACTAGTGACAGCTCCCTCTAGACTTGAAGATGGAAAGTGAATGCTGATCTGGAACCTGGCTAGCAGAGGCACTGGCACTCACCTGTGTCTGCGGTACTGCTTGCCAGCTGGCACTCCTGCTGCCAGTCCTTGGGCACCACAGGCTCTGTGAGGCGAAGGAAGTCCTGCAGTGGGCACCGGTGAGGGCAGCCAGGCAGCAGCAGGGGCCAGGGGGCCTTCTTACTTTCATTCCGGAAGTACATCTCCACTGAGAAATTCCTGGAGCCAGTGGGCAACACAGGCTGCTCACCATGCCTGCCACACAGCCACACCCCAGTGCCACCCCAGAGGACACCCTGTTGGCTCTACTTACCCACTATCTTCCTGGTATAGTTCAAATATGTGGCAGGAAGCGTAGGGGGTTTGTGCACCACTGTAGACATCCAGGGCCATTTGCAGAGCAACCAGGGTAGTGTCATGCTAGAAGGAAGAGGGGCTGTCCATCAGTACTGACCCCCAGAGCCAGGAACTGCACAGAGAAGAAATCTGGCTCCCAGCTTGAGCTCTGAGCTTACCGCAGAGTAGACAAGCAGCTTAGGGAGTTGGGAGGTGGTTGCCATGAGGGTCAGATTCTTCCGTATCTGAGCCAGCAGGACCCCTAGGGCAGTAAAAGTCCCTGGTGTCAGTTGTGCCAGCCACCAGTGCTGTTTGTGTGTTCACCCTGCTACCCTGGGTCTGATCCAGCCCAGAGGACCTAGAATTCTAGGTTCGTGGGGACCACATTGGAACTCCACCCCATATCCTGCTCTCTAAAAACTTTAAAATTTATAGAGGGAAGCAAAATAACACTGGTACCTATTTTTAAACATATGTAGAAACATGCCTTCTTATAAATAAGCCAATAGGCCTTGCCCACATTTGATTCTCCAATGTGGAACAGAACAAAAACTGAAGAGTATTTTTACAACACACAGGTGGTCGCTCCAGCAGGGCAGCTGCTATGTGAGAACTCCAGCGGGGTCAGACTGACACCTGGCACGCCCGTAGGTGCTCCAAGTGGCAGCTGGCGGCTGGCACCTGCACCCCTCAGCCTTAGCTCTGCAAGTGGCCCCATGGTTCTGCAAGGAAGGGATTCACTTAGGAAGGGTACCATTTAGCAACAAGTGGCAGAAAAGGGACATGTGGACCTGACTGTGTGGTCACAGTAACACATGGGCTAAGCATCAGGGAAACAGGAGACCTCTTAAGGGGGCAAGGAGTGGAAATATTTTGTACTGAGCACAAAACCT
>PVKA01040273.1:0-18886 GCA_004027165.1 Ctenomys sociabilis | reverse complement strand
ATTTTATTAAAATACAAATGTCAATCAGACAGTTTCAAGACACCTTAACTATACAGATTAGATGAATTAATACATTGCAAACTGTTTTCATAACGTTTTGGTATTGTACAAGGTGCATACATGATATTATATTTACAGATATTATTTTAGCAGATATCTCTTATCAGTGAATTGAGTGTAGTTGCTTACACAGTGAGTTTAAGGCCAGCATGGACTACATAGAGAGACCCTCCAAAAAATTTGATAGTTCTCATATTTAATTTCTCATTTATATTAATTTTTCCCTTGTTTAATAAAATAAGGTCAATCATCTATGTTTTTAGATTTTCACCATTTTTAATAAATTCAACAGAAAAATTTTAGTAACTAACACAATTTCCTGTAGGTTCAACCTAAAAGCATCTCTTACAAGTAGAATTTAGGCACTTCTGAGCTTATATTCCAACTTGTGAATGATCTGCCAGCAGACTTGCAAGTGCTTTGTTTCATTTAGATATAAAATGTTTCAACACCTAAGGAATTTAAGAGTTCAAAACTAACAAGAATAATTTTTAAATAGGTTTGTCAATAAAAAGTAGCATTGAATAAGGCCATAAAACATTTACAGAGAAAAATAGATTGAGGATAGATAAACAGGATTTTAGATGAGAGATAAGAAAGTTGATCTTGGATTTAAAAAAAAAAACTATCATGAAAACCTGACACATTAATCTATCCTATTTTCATCTGATTACTACAACTACAATTACTACACAAATACAAAGATAGTAACTTTTTTATTTGTTTGCAGGTTCTCACTATGCAGTACAGGCTGGTCATGAACTTACAATGTAGCCAAAGCTGGCCTCAAATTCATAGTGATCATCCTGACTCAGCATCCCAAGTGGTGGGATTATAGGCATGTGCCACCACACCCAGCATAATGTTTATTATCTATAACATTACTAAGTGGTCAAATGTCCTCCACACAGTTCTCTTTATTTCTTGGTACTTTCCTTCCCTACGACCTAGCTAAATCCTATTGATCACCTCAACCCCACGACTCATTACTGCAAATGCTGTTCTGTTGCTAGATTACTGACTAGGTGGCTTTTTTATGTGCCATGTTGTGCACATCCCTATTAAAGTGCTCACTGCCTAATAGTAAACTGCACTATCTTGCTGTCTCCATATTATAATCCTCAGAACATGGGTAACTTTTATTCACCTTTCTATTACCAGCAAGAAGTGCCCAGTATCTCTTGTGACTAAACCAATGATTATTAAATAATGCAGAATTTCATAAAGAATTTATTTTTGTATTTTAGGGAAGGGTCTACAGTGTGTTCAGGGTCTCACTACTAGATCGGACTCACAGTGATCTGCCTGTTAACAGCCTCCTAAGAGTGGGGATTACAGGTATGTGCCATACATAGTCTCAATTGCTGTGTCAGTGTGCCCTGAACTCATGATGTAGCTCAGGCTGGCCTCAAACTTTTGGTAAACTTACTACCTCAGCCTCCAGTGTGCTGTGCCTGCTTGTAGGCACTTTAACTCGCTGAACTATTTGGCCAGCCCTCAGAGAGCTTTTTAATGCTTGCTCTCAAAAAGCCTGGTAACCATTATGTTTTCATTTTACCACACAATAGAGTTAATAATTCCTGTTTTTATGTATGTTTAAGAATATATATTTCTACTTACAAATGTATATCTTCCTCAGAATTAGCAAGTATTAATGTATTTATTAGGAAAGTTAACAGATTCAATAACCTGTAATCCCAGCATTCTGGAGGCTGAGGTAGTAAGTCTACCAAAAGTTTGAGGCCAGCCTGAGCTACATCATGAGTTCGGGTCCATCCTGAACTACATAGCCAGATGCTGTCTTGAAAAACAAAACAAACATAAAGATTAAAGTTATAAAAATGAAATTTTACTAGTGATGCTGAAAGCTTAATTGTTTTTTTTGTCACTACAGAGAATTGATAGGAACATGGGATACCTTAAGGATGAAATCTTTAAAAAACACAGAACATTTTTTACTCTGTGTGATTAAATAATGCCTGATTTTATTTCTGATTGTAAAAGTAAGACAAACAGTTTGAAATTAAGTGTTGAAGGGGCATCACACGCTGGTTGGCCCCACCCTAGGCACGCTGAGCTGGCCACTGAGACTAGGAGTGGTGGCACACACCTGTAATTCCAGCACTGGGAAAGCTGAAAACAGGAGGATCACTAAGAGTCCAAGCTGCATCGTAAGACCCTGCACCAACTACATTAAACAAAAAATTAAATGTTGATTTACTGGAACCCCTTTGACTCAAGCAGCCTTAAAGTAGTTTTATAATTTAATATATGTTTTAAATGAGAAGCTAAGATATGCCTTTAATGATATTTTTATACCAGGAATTAACTGGGATTGAACTCAGGCCCTTGTGCTTGCCAGGGAAGCGCTTATTCCACTGACCCACCTCCCCAGCCCCTCAATTATAGTTTTAAAAATTACTTTATGAGGAGCCAGTCAAATAGCTCAGCAGATTAAAGAGCCTGCAAGCAGGCTCAAGGGCCACAGTTGGATCCCCCAGCCTGCCATGCTGGCCCTACCCCCAGGATGCACTGAGACTGCTGTATTGAGGCTGGGTGTGGTGGCGTGAGCCTGTAATCCCAATACTTGGGAGGCTGTAAACAGGAGAATCACAAGCCCACTCTAGTAGTGAGACCCTGAACATCCTGTAGACCCTTCCCTAAAGAAAAAAATAAAAAATTAAAAAATTAAATTAAATTAACAAAAGCTCTTTAAGGGCAAATATACTCTGGATAATAAAAATGTCATATTACAGTTTAGTACACAACTTTAATATGTACCACAAAGAGTGAACCCTAATGTAAAGTATGGACTTTGAATAATAAAAACAATAATGTATCATTTTGGTTCAACAACCCCAACAACTCCACCATTCTGGTAAGAAATGCCAACCACAAGGAAGTTATTCACAAAAAGGCAGGAACTAAATAGGAAATTTCTGTATTTTCTGCTCACTTTTACTATAAACTTAAAACTGCTTTAAAAATAAAATTCTAATTAAAAAAAGAAAAGTACTACCACTAGATTCAAAACTAGGAGTATTTCAAGTTAATATATGTTTAAGGAAACTCAACAATTTTTACTTCTTTTTTTATTCTAATGCAATAGCCAGTATTGATACGCTATGGTTTTTGTATAGGTGTCCCCCTAAAGCCTCATGCAGTCATGGGGCAGCTTCTGGAGTTTATAATTGATTTTGTGGGTGCAGATGCTGCACCTGCCCCGGGGCAGGCAATTTGTATTACAATGTAAGGAGGAATGAATTGCTACCTAGCTGCAAGAGCTGCTGCCACTCCCTTCTTTCTTGCTCTTTGCCCTGTGCCACTCTGTGTTGGGGCTAGCTGAGCATGGACTGAAACCTCCAGTAACTGTGAGCTAAATAAACCTTTCCTTCCCTAATTTTGAGTTTTGGGTGTTTGTCCCAGCAATGAGAGAAGGGTAACTGAGACACCATGTAATTGTTAATTATATTAGTTTACTCACAATAAAATATTAAGGCCTTACACTTTTGGAAAGGAATACTTGGCATAGTTTCCATTAAATACCTTTTAAATTTAATGTTCAGATTTGCTAACCCAATTCAACATTTAGTTCATTATTACTATTTAGAAAATAAAGCCAATATGTGTACATAATTACACATTACTTACCTCTTTGTTTATAAATTGATAATTCTCGTACAGTTTCCAAGAACTGCCAAAATTTTTCATTGCTTTCTTCTGCCATAAATTCACTAGTAAAAAAATTAGTTAATGGAAATAAAAAATGTTTTAGACACTATATACTTCAGAATTAAATTATATGATAATAACAAATCCTCCACAAACTAATGTCAAAATACTAACTTCCATTCACTGTAACACAAAAATTTATGATTCTTACCTCAGGCATCATTTTGAACTACAGGTATATAATAATGCCATGACATCTTCATATGAAATTAATTTTGGCCTTTACAACAATACTAAAAATTGGATAATTTATTTTCTCTCTCCATATAAAACAGCTTTGAGAAACATAATTTAATGATAATGAAGAGAGAGCATTATATAAAATTAATTACTTGTACGATATTTTACTACTTAAAGCAGGAAAGATCTTAATAAAAAAATTGTGAATGGATGTGTATTACACTAGGTGTTTGCCCAGAAGCCAAAAAAACCTTATTTTCTTGCACAAGAAAGTAAAGAGAAAATGGCCAAAACCTTTCTGAATTTAAAAAAATAAAAGGTTGTGCAAAATAAAGTGTAAGACACTAAGAACAAGTAAAGCAGAAAGAGCACCAAGCAATGATACACATCCTTTGCTATTGCCCACTTCATCTTTCTCTCAAGCCTTGGTAAAGTTTAACACTCAATAACAATGCAAAGCATGGAGGATGTACAACACACATACAGATCAACTCATTCTTGTATAAGATGGCTATGAAAGCAACGAGAAAAATTCATTCATTAATATAAACATGACAGGGCTGATGAGATAGCTCAGCAGACTAACTGCCCACTTAGGCAAGTGCAGGGACTGGGGTTCTATCCCAGGCACCATATGTCCCCCTGGCCCTGCCCCCAGGTACTCAAAGCAGGCCACAGAGACTAGGTGAAGTGGCACACACCTGTAATCCCAGTGCTGGGGAGACTGAAAACAGAATCACTGTTAGTCCAAGCTGCATAGTGAGACCCTATACCAAGAACATTAAAACAATAAAAAATGCAAAGACAGGAATTTAAATAAGAAACTTCAAAACTACTACTGCAATTAATGATGTCCAACTCAATGGCTTGAGGAAATAAAGGAAACAACAGGAAACACTAAATAGAATATGAAAAGGAACAAATGTTAAAAAGGAGTGACAATACTCTACTTACTTGATCAAACAGATACAGATATACTCAAATACAGTTTGAGTGTTCCTCATGTGAAATGCTTGGGACCATAAGTATTTCACATTTTTCTGGATTTTAGAATATTTGTACAAGTGCAGAGTAAACTATTTTGAGGATGGCACCCAAGTCAAAATATTAAATTCATTTATGTCTTATACATAACTTGAAGGTAGTTTTCTATTATATTTTTAGTGCACCTGTACTTTGACTGCACCTTGTGACATAAAGTCTGGCATGGAATTCTCATGGTGTCATATAAACACTCAAAAAGTTTTGGAGTATTTCAGATCTGAGATGCCCAACTTGTACTGTAAGCCATAAATAAATGTATGATCCTTCAAAATGATCAATGTACTCCCATTTATTTCCTTAATATACCTCTGCCTGTAAGCACATTTGGAAATCTAGACTTTCCATCTCTATGCCAGGTTTCAGCTCAAATGGTTGAGTATACCCATGAATCAAGGGCCTAACCTATGCAGTAAAGGACTGTCAAACCACAGTCTTGGTCTTCTGTCCAGAGCACATATATCTGTGGTTTCATAACTTGAGCATTCTTTTTTATATGAGCAGACTGAGAAACTTCCAAATTATCAACTATTGGCTCCTTTTCCCTTAACTATGCCTTTATTATGTCTTTCCTCTCTCACTGTACCTCAAGCAGCAGGAGAAATCTAGTAGCATCTTCAACATGTTGTTTGGAAATCTTTTCAATCAACTATCCAATTTGCTGCTTAAAGGTTTTTTTTTTTTTTTTTTTTTTAACTAACTATTAACTTCTCACCTAGCCAGTACCCTGCTGGCTAATAACAAGGGTCATCTTCCTTCCAGTTTCTAGTAACCTGTACCTCAGTTCCTTCTGAGCTCTTGCCAGAACTCCCAGCAATGTTGCATGTCTATCAGCATCCTGTCAACATCATGTATTTTCCAAGAAGACACCAAGTAGATATGTCATGCTTCTTACTTTGTTATAGGTCTTCATTAGAATTACCCTTAACACCAACATTTTTTCATTTGGTAGTCTCCTCAAGCTTACTGGGGCTTTTTCTACCACATTTCTCAAAACTTTTCCAGCCTTTGTTCAATTCCACAGCTATACTACATTTTTAGGTAGTTGTTATAGCAAAATCTGCCTTTTCACCACTGAAATCTGTATTAGTTTCCTAGAGCCTTCATAACATTATAAAAAATTCAGTGGCTAGAAACAAAAGGAAACTTATTCTCTCATAATTCTGGGAGAGCAGATATTGAAAAATTAAGGAGATGGTAAAGCTCCATTCCTTTTGAGGCTCTAGGGCAAACTCTATCCTTTCCTCTTCTGGCTTTGATGGCTTCAAATGTTCCTTGGCTTGAGGATAATTAATTCTATTTTCTAACTCAACCTTCACATGGCCTTCTCCTTGATTCAATCTTGAAATCTCTTAGAAGGGCATTCTGGAGTCTACCCAGATAGCCTACTGTTAACCAAAATCCCTAATTACAATTATAAAGACCTCTTATAAGGTGCCATTCACCTCACACAAGGTGTCATTCACAGGCTTGGGAGTTAGAATGTAGGCCTATCTTTGAGGGGGCAGGTGCTTACAGAGCCTACAGGGATTACTCCGGACATATTCAGTTTTAAGCCAACTACTTAGGTTCTTCCACCAGAGTAGTAGTGAGTGGTCTTAAAAAGAACCATCATTATCCTAATGAATTGTATGTACCTGATGCTCTTTCCATCCACCACAGTAAGGTTGGTAAAACAGACCTGAGCTAGGCTGGGAAGGACCTAGGTTGGGGATGTCCTACAGGAATTCCAATCCAGACTCTTGCACCAATAGAAACTTGGACACTGCACGCAGCCTAAAGTTGAGATAATTTAGACAGATTTGAGACTAAGTATGGGATCAGTTGCAGGGAAGCTCTGAAAGAGATGGGGAAAGGATTGTACAAGAGAAGATATTTAAGCTATAAGCATTTGTTATCTCAAGCTGCTTTAACATCAAGTAAATACAACACAATAGGGTAGCAATGTCTCTTTTTAAGACTGCTCACTACGACTCTGGTGGAAGAACAAAAGTGGTTGGCTTACAACTGCTTAATGTGTAGTTTCTGTAGGCTCTCACCCACATGACTGCTTTTTATCACTGCAGCTTTGCTGTTTTTATCACTGCAGCTTTGCAGTGTAACTTGAAATCTAGGACAGTGATGCTTCTTAAGTTGTTCTTGTTGCCCAGGATTGTTTTTGCTATTCTGGGTCTCTTCTGGCTCCATATGAATGGATTTTTTAAAAAAATGTCATTTATACACAACGCAGTATTACTGGTATAAAAGATAAACTTGAACTATTTGAAAAATGTATGCCCTTGGCCACAACCTTAAGTGAAATAAATAAGATACACAAGCCTAAATATCACATGGTTTCTCTTATATAAGGAACTCAAGCCATAAATAATAGAATAAAATCAGACAGTAATAAAGGGTGAGATAAATCTTTTGTGAAAGGGAAGGAGATCAAGAAATAGATGGAAGAGGGAGGGAGAGGTGAAGGAGATGGACAGAGAATTAAGATGTGTTTATAATCAGTATGTACACCAAACATGTAAAATAAAAAATACAAATTAGAAAAAAGCCCTTCATGCCCGCTGAAAGAAGTTTCTCTTCTGCTTAGTAGCATATTAAGGGACAAGTGTCATTCCTGCAGTCAGTCACACTTTATAAATTGTAGTAGAAGAGATTTAAACAAGTAATGGGTGAGCAGTGAGCCCAGGATGGCGTGGCCTGACCGCAGGTACGATCCTAGATATTCCAGCAGTCTCTCCTTTAATGCCAGGAATAAATGCCACATCCGAAACCCTCTTTTCTCCTCTAAAATAAGCGATAATAAAATCTGTACGGGGTGGACCAGGCAGGTGAGGCCCAGAGAAGCGCCCGGCCTGGAATGCCGCCGCCAGGGGGCGCTGCGGAGAAGCCGCCGCGGGCCGCGGGGATGCTCCAGGCGCCAAGAGCCGGACGCCGGGGCTGAGGGCCGCTCGCCCACCCGCCCGCCCGCCAACCTCCTGAGACCCAGGCCGCACCCACCTGGCCTCCAGCAGCAACGGGGTCTCGGGCCAGCTGGCGGCCAAGCGCGCAGTCACCGCCTTGGACGCGCACACTGGACGGGCGCCCAGCAGCGACAGCAACAGCAGCGTGGAGCTCAGGAGCAGCTGCAGCGCGCTGGCGGCCTTCGCGGGAGCCATGGCCTGCGGGAGGACGCGCGCGTCCCTGGGGCACCTGAGCGTCGGAGGCCTGCCACGCTGCTGCCGGCACGGCTGCCCACTTCCGGCGGGGGAGCCCGAGTCCGTTAGTCACGACTCCGCCCGGGAGTGGCCGCGCGCATGCGTGTTGGGTCCGGCGCGCGCTTTGGGGGGACTCCATCCGGGATCCCCGCGGGCCGGCGCGGGAGGGACGCTGGGAAACGGCGGGCGCGAGGGCTCGTCCAGCTGTCTGCGGCGGGAGACGGGCGGCGTGCTCCGGAGACCTGAGACGCCTGCGGCGTGGCCGTCAGGAGGCCTCGGGACCGGGTCCGCCCCGACGAGCCGTGCGGAGTTCTCCATTCACCACGTATTAGGGTCACCGGGACGAGTTCTCACGCAGGGCTCTCCAGGCCGCGCGCGAGCTTGGAGAATTTCTGGGGCCCGTGACCAGTCGGGGAATCCAGCCGTACCGCTCGCCGCCTCCTTAAAACTTCGCCCCAGGGTCTCCGCTGGTGTTTCTGATTGAGTAGGGCTAGGGAGGGGCCCGGAAATTTGCATTTTATTTCCATCACGTACCCAGCAGGGGACTCCGTAGGTAGGGAAAGAAGCAATTAATGTTTTTATTATTTATTTATTTTTTCTCTTCTTAATTGCTTCCAACATTTTCCTCTCATTTTGCATGCAGGTATTTGGTAACCTAAACTAATTTGAAGGCAACACTGCAGTACAATAAATACTATCGAATTCTTATTTTTTTCAGTGAAATTCTGTAACATTTCTTTTTTTCCTATTATTATTTTATTCCCTTTAAAAAAATTTAAAAAAAAGAATGGAAAATTTAGGCCCACCAGGACGTACTGGATCAAACCCTCCAGTTTTAACAGGAGCGCCAGGTGATTCCTATGCACAAGAAGGTTTGAGAGTTTCTGCTGAAAAACATAGAGGTGAAAGTGTATAGAAAAGAGCAAGGGTTTTTACTACAATAAAGAGAAGCAGGAAGAGGGGTCGGGATGCTGTGTTCATTCCTGCATAGTCCGTCGGTCCTATGCTCTGTAGAGATACTAGAGTTCTTCAAGTTGCCACAGTTCTCTATTTTTATTGTCTGTCTGTCTTCTCTGTGGCTGTCTGTCTACGTTTCCCTCTTCCTCCCTGTCTCTGTCTCTCCTCTCTCCCCACTTTTATTTCACCTTAGGAGACCTTGTTTTGGAGACTGCTCAGACAGGCCTCACTTCCGAAGTGTAGCCTTTCATTCCTGATTTCTGCTGTTGGGTAGGCTTTATTCCTCTTTTAAATTTCTCTAAGCTACTTAGCTATCATACAGCACTTGCATCCTCGCTTTTGAGTTTGAACTCAGTATTTATTTCTCCTCCTAAAAATAGTATATTCCCTGAGGTCTCTACTCATTTTGGGCATCCGCCTGCTGTACCTACTGCAATACTTAATATGTTATTGCAGATCAATAAATATTGAAGATTCCTTATTTTATAGACAGGCAGAAAGCTAAGATAAGTGAACATTTCTATCCATAGTGTATGACACAAAACGTTTCATGAATCTTTTACAAGTACTTAACTTTATTTCTACCTATTTTTGAACTGATTTTTAAAATTGAAATTGTAGGATAGAGAAAATAAAATATTGTGCAGGTAAGGTCTTAAATGTCAGTATATCTTGTGGTTTCTAAAGTCCTTAAGGGACATATGGAGGGCACTCATAATGTACTATTACAAGCTAAAACATGATATACATACTGGAGTTTAGAAGAGTGAGTATATTATGTTTCTCTTTTAAAGAGAATGAAGTTAACTCAGGCCACTTATTCACATAATCCTTATACATTTTCACTTATGTAATTTCTACACATTTTATCTTATGCACTATTTTCCTAGAAATTTAGTTTGGAACATTCTTTGGAACTGATCATATCCAGGCTTTTTTCTTATCTGCAGAGCAAAAGGGTGAGACTGGTTAAGTTTCCTACTCTATGCAATTCCTGTATACAAATTCTTAAAAAATGCAAAAGTTGAGTATCTCAAAGACTACAGTATTCTAAATTTCATGTCCAATAACCCTTTGACATTTAGGCTATTATTTGTATTTACTTCTGAGGCATAATTATACCTAAATATTTTTTAGCAGAATACAATTCAAAGTTATTCACTTCAGGGTAATATGAATGAAAATTGATGATGATAGCAGTTTTCATTGTATGTGGAAGAAGTGATTAATGAGTGCTTTATAATAAGAATCTTGTGTTTAGTAGAATAAATCATCTTGAATGTCTTTTTAGATACAGCTTGAGCTCCAGGTATTTAAAGATAATAATGATTCTGTGAGGAGAGCTATTGCCAAATTACCTTGTTGTATAATAAAGTCTTAATTTTCTGTGCATAAAGTGACACAGCTGAAATGGCTTTTTAAAGATGCAGTGTGTATATGTACTACTTTCTTATTATGAATGTATTATGTCTTACACTAAAAAAAGAAAAAACTGAAGATCTGTAGGTTTTCATATTTTATTATAAAAAGACCCTACTCTCACTTTTTATTTGAAAAATTTATACAAAAATGTACTCTTCATCACAGTCATGCAGAATGTTAAATTTATGTAAGTTGCTTTCCACTCCCTAGGCAGTATTATTCCAAAATCATAGTCAAAAGACTAACTTAAACCATAAGTTTTTTTAGATGTAAGTATCAGGGGGCCAGAGAGATGGCTTAGAGGAATAAGCACTTCCCTGGCAAGTGCAAGGGCCTGAGTTCAATCCCCAGTTCCACCAAAAGAAAATTAAAAAAAAATAAATGTAAGTATCAACAAATTTGATTTTTGTAGGTGTCATATTTTACTTAAAAAAGATTACAGGTGCCTTCCAGGTGGCCTACTCCAGGTGTGTTTAATGAAAAAATCACCATAGTTTACCATAATAACTTTAAAATAACAAGCAAAAGGGCAGGCGAGATAGCTCAGTAGACTAAGTGTCTGCTTAGCCAAGCACAGAGACTGGGGTTCAATCCCCGGTACCACGTGCTATGCCAGCCCCACCCTTGGGTATGCTGAGCTGGCAACCAGGTCCAGATGTGGTGGCAAATGCCTGCAATCCCAGCACTGGGGAGGCTGAAAACTAGGGAGGCTGACTGCCAGTCCAAGCTGCATAGTGAGATCCTGTACTGAACACATTAAATAAGTAAAATGAAGAGTGTAAAATATATGATAAGGTTAATAATTTTGGATGATAAAAGACCTTTATATTTGCTGTTTAATTAGTGTCTGCTATTATTTTAACATTTTTTACTGTACAGTTCAGAACTGCTAACTACCTCATATTGTTGCATAACTTTTACAGGAAAACCAGTATCAAGCCAAATGAAAGACCTCACTGAGGAGTTACAAGGCAACTTTTATTATGCTAGCAGGGTGGAGGGAATTGGTTCAAAATCACCAACACATAAATTAGCTTAGAGTTCAGTTTAAATACAGCTTGCAAGCAGGAAGTACAAAGCTGATGGTAGGTTATTGCATGACTGGTCACATGCATTGTGTCATATGTTGTCAGGCAAATAGATTTACTTAGAAGCAATTGTTTATCATAAACTAGGACAATTTTGGGAAGGAGAGCAAGGATGTGAACAGAGCAAGTAGAGTTAAATGGGTTCTTAACTGGGCCAGTCTGTCCTAGAAATAAAGTCCTTAAAAGATACAACCAAGTTGGCTGGGTGGATTATCAAAGAGAAATAGCTGGACATAGTCAAGACTGACTGAATTTAGCAGTGTAGCTAGGAGACAGTAACAGGAACATGATCATAAACTATTAATTTATTTTTACCTTTTGATATAAAACATCTATAAGTTCACTATTTTGTAATTGTGCCCTTATACAATCTCTAGAATGTTTTATCTTATAAAATTGAAACTTGTACCAACTAAACAAATACTATTCATTTTTCCTTAGAGCCATATGCTACTTTGTTCATCTAAGAATGAGACTACTATGCTCATACAAATAGGTTTATGTAGTGATTTGTTTAGCATAACATTCTAAAGGTTCATTTTGTAGCATGCCTTAGAATTCCCTTTCTTTCTAAGGCCGAATTAGTTCTATCATGTGTATACTATATTTTGCTTATCCATCTACTCATGAACACTTCAGTATTTTGTACATTTTAGCTATTGTAATGTTTCCATTAAGCATGAAAATATCACCTCAAGATACTCCTTTCAATTCTGTTGGCTGTCTGTCTTGAAGTGGAATTGCTGGGCCATATGATAATTCTATTTTTAATTTCTTGAGGAGTTGCCATACTGTTTCTTATGGTAGTTGTACCATTTTACAGTCCTATCAATGAAGTACACATGGGTTTCAACTTCTCCATATCCCACCAATACCCCTTTCCTTTCTTTTTCCTTTTCTTTTAAAATATTATCCATTCTAATAGGTATGGAGCAATATCTTACTGTGGGTTTGATTTGCATCTTCCTAATTGATCAAAACAACTTAAAAACATAGGTTTTAGAACTGATTTCAGATCTAAGTGTTGAGCTATTCAAGACTGTTTTTTCCGTAGTTGTAAAAGTGGAAAACAATCTCCTTAGTCTCTCTTCATTCAGTTCAACTTTAAATATATCACTTAAAAGATTGAGTTGAACTGACAGGATCAACACTTCTTAAAGAGTAACTAAAAATAAAGAGAAATTCTATTGTTTTGTTAAATCATAAAACTGCAAATAAGCAAGCTAGAATTGCTACGGCAGCTCAGAAGTGTCCAATCTTTTGTGTTGCGTCTGATATCAGTAATGCTTTGATTTTAGCCCCATCATCACAGATGGCTCCTGGGTCTCTAGGCCTCACTAATACATTCCTGGCAGGAGAAGGAAAGAGCAAAAACAAAAGGCAAAACATGGGTGCCAACAGGGTTGCTATACTTAGCAAATCCCAGAGGGTCTATCAGATGACTTTGCCTGACCACTGATTGACCATTTTTCCCTTTCATGGCAACATGTAGCATGAGCAGCCAGGAAATGTAATTTTATAATGGGGCATATTTACTGTGCTAACAAGAGTGGGATTCTGTTGCTGAGGTACCAGGGACTGAAATGTGTAGTGTTGTGCTGCATAGATGCATGCCTGCATTGCCTCTTTTCCACTGTAATTACCTTATTTGGAGGACATGAGTTTGGTTGGAAACTAGGGTTGGGTGAGATTCTAGAAGACAATAGGAGCAATATGTAGGGCATCATCTGGAAAAGGATTGTCTGTCATAAGGAAATATCTTCTATCCTATTTTCAGTGCTAGAAGTCGGTTTATTCCTACTTTGGTTGAAGAAAGTAACTGCTAATTGCCTAAAAGCCAAATATTAGTAAGAAACAATTTTATTTCAAATATACTAAAATTTCAAAAATAACAGAATTTATTCTTGAATTGTTATTTTGAATCTGTTATATTTGCAGCTGGAAGTACTAAAAATCTTTGTCTAAAATTAGTTGTTTCAAGTATCATGAGCCAAGAAAATTTGTGTCAGTTGTGTAATTTCAGTATTAAAATACCTTCCTGACCCAGAAATTGCTCTTAATATAACAATTTCAAAGTCCAAATTTTGATTATTCTTTGTGAAAGGAAGGCCAGAGAAATTTATTCTTCCCATTTTTGCCTTTTTATTTGCTTCTGATTGTATACTTCTGGAAGACAAATTTTGGAAAAGGAAGAGCCATGGAGTCAGGTTATGTGCCACAGCAGCTAGGGAACTAATTTTTTTTGGATATTGTGCCAGATGGGAATACAGAGGAGGCAGAGAAGTGGAGAGAAGGCAAGTATATAATATTAGGAGACTCAATTAACCTTTTAACCATTTTTCATTTTTGTCTGTATGCCACATTAGGGTGCAGTTATTTTCTTCTCCTTTCCTAATTTCTTCTTAAGTTAGTCTTCTATCACCCATTTTTAATATACTTTGAGTATATTTTAGAAACTAAGCTGGAGATGCTAGAGTGCTATTTAAAAGAGTGGTGTAATCTATTCAAAGGTCATTCTCTCCTTGTCTTTTGCATGCTTTCTCCTGAAGTTCAGGCTTCTTTTCACACAATACCTTCACTCAGCTGCCCTGCTTCCTCCTCCGAAGTTGTCTCATCATTCTTGAGCCTTTTCCTCTCATGCCCTACAGAGTTTTCATCCTGAATCTAATGGAATCCAGAATATCTGGGATTGAACTCTCTAAGGAAAGTTGGACTGCATCAAAATCTAGGTGACTGCATTCTCAGATGTATTCAGAAGGGTCTAGGTTGTATGTAGCTAGTGACCACAAGCTAGAAAATGATTGACTAGAGAATAAAATGTCCTGGAAATTAGCTCCTGAGGACCTGGGTTCAATACTTAGATATTTTAGTGCATGAAATTAATATATTAGCATATGTAATTGTAATGAAGATTAAACTGCTAAGGGGAGCTGTTTTTGGATACTAGAAGGCAAATTCCTGGAGTAGTCATACTGATTTGAATGAACCTCTCACTGTTTTTAAAAACACTATAACTCATGGGAAGCATAGACAGACAGAATTACGTTAAACAAAATAATGTCTATGAAATGCCTTGAGCAAACATACTGCATCATAGTTATTCAAAGGTGAACATATGGTTCATTATATTGTTCTATTTTATATAATACTACATTCTAACTTTTGTTATGCATTCTGTAGTAATAATGAATATTTTACAAGGTTATTAACGTGGCTTGCAAGATTATCTCTAAGTTTCATATTGTGTTATCAGTGTGCATGTAGCAGTTTTCTGTTCATAAATTTCCCAAACCATTGGGTACATTGATGTGAATTTGTATTTAATCCTGGAAAGAATTACAAGCCACATCTTCATCTAAAATTTATGTCCCAAGTTCTTTTGATTCAAAATGGCACAATAATTTCTGCCATTAATTCAGAAGGTATTCCTTTGCCCACCAGTTTCTCTGCTGTTTTGTCTGGATTTATATTTAAGCATTTGGCTTTCAATTTTATCTCTAATTCAGCCAGGCTGGAAGAGTTGAATAGCAATACCAGCTGGCATAGAGTTGAGCCTGTATCAGCATATTGATGTTCCTGCATCAGCATATTGATGCTAGTGATACCAAAATGTTTCTCTGTCTTGCTAAACTGCCTCACATAGGCATTAAACAAATGTGGTAACAAAAGAGACAGGAATCATCCCAGAGTATATGAACTGCTGTCCACTGGAAGAAGAAATTCTTCACAGTGTATTGGTGCATTATCCCAGTGACACGAAACTGATCAATAGATCCCAACTATCAATAATAAGTAAAATGACTTTCTGACTTTTTTACTACTAGTCGGTGATTTACTGTTGAGAGCAGAAGACCTTTGGTGCTAAATGTAATTAAAAGCAAAACTCATCATGATGAATATGCTTAGAAAAAGCAGCTGCTCAATCCTGATATGAAGAAAAATGACTATAATCAATTTTCTATAATTTAATTAACTTTTTAGTTAAAAAATACATGGAAAAAATGTCCATATCATATGGCTACAGCTCAATAAAATTTTCACATTTGTGTCATTCACATAACTTCTACTCTGATCAACAAATAGTACATATAGGCAGCCCCCCACTTGACTACTAAGTCATTAACCTCGACTCTGCCCACAGAGCGAATCACTAACCTTACTTCTTATGCATCAAGTTAATTGCATTTGTTTTAAACCATAATTCTGTACTAGTTTTGGATGTGGTTTAGAGTGAGGAGTGTATTATTAGACATATATGACAGATTTCTACCCAACACTATGAAAAATAAAATCGAGACCCAAAGACTTAGTAAGATATGATGGAAATAATGCAGCTAAGAGAAGATGAGTAGTCAACACATCAGCACAATAGGGCTGGGAAAGAAGAGACATATAGACATGCTGATTTCTGTGAAGTGCGGAGGATCCAAATTGGCTTGCAGGTTTCCAGCTTTGACGGATGGATGGATGTAACTCCATTTACCAAGAGGGTGGAGTAGGCTTTAGGGGCTAAGAAATGAGTTATTTGTTGGACATACTCAGTTTGAGGTTCAAAATGGGAAGGGCAGGGGTCAAATTTGAGCTGTGAGGAAGCCGAGAGTGCATAATCTTTGTTGATCTATGATTTGCACATGGTGAAGAATTAAAAATGTGAGTGTTGGTCCTCAGTACTTTGGCTTGAGTCAGTTGGTGGATAATGCTAACGTTCACTGAGCTAGGAGAACTAATGAGTTTTAGATATACTGAGTTGGAGATATACTGGGCATATAGGTTTGAACTCAAATTAGAGTTTTTAGGGAGAAGAAATAGTAATATATTCAAAAGCACTTTGCTATCAAGTGTTCCATAGACTATTAGCTGTTCTTTTTGTTGACTCCATTTCAAAAAGATAGATAGTGATATCCAACTAGTCCATGATTAATTGCTGGAAGAGAAACATCGTTTGTGGTTTTGTGGAGGTAAAAGAAGACCTCGTTTTGTCACTAATGGCAATGGCATGCCTGTCTTGCAAGACGTCACAGCCAATGTTCATCAGAAATTATCCACTTAAGTTTTAACTGTGAGGTGACTCATTTCTGGAAGAAAAATGCTAATAGATTATTTGAAGTTGGTTGCTATCAATTGTGGCACTAAAATTCAACTAGTCAGATAATTGGTGGGACCTGAGGTATAAAACTAAGGCAGGGTAGGTGGGGAAGAGTTTTGAAGATGGATAATAAACTGAACAAAATTCATCCAACTAATCATAATACATTTGAGTGTTGGAGATAATGAGCATAGGTATAGCTCTTATTTCAAGTTCTTGGATAATGGAGAAATGAATCTAAGTAATTACAGTGAAAAATGTTATGATGTAAGCAACATCCAATAGAAAATAGGGAAGAGGATCCTTAAAACTCCTAGTAAAGAATTCTTTGCAGATAATATGATATGAGAAAGAGTGAGGGGATGACTTGTAAATCAATGTGGGTAGGAAAGCTCAGTCAAGCTGCTAGCATCCAAGTGTGCAATAATTTCACATTATCTCAGGGAGAGAATAAGTAAGAGGAGAAAGAGAAGGAAAAGGAAGGAGGAGAGAGAAGAGGATGGGTAATAGAAGTGGAAGGACAGTTAAAAGATATAGAAGAAATTTTATAAAAAACTCAATTAAAAAAATCCCTATGTGATACTTCAAAAGGTAAACAGAGAGTGCAAGATTTGTTCTAATAGTGTCTGTGGACAGGATATCATGTCTGCATCTTGCACTATGAATAACCACTAAAAAGACAACAATATGCAATGTGTTAATTATTGAAACTCCCCTACCAGAAAGAAAGAAAGGAAGGAAGGAAGGAAGGAAGGAAGGAAGGAAGGAAGGAAGGAAGGAAGGAAAGAAAGAAACTGTCATAATAATCAGTTTTGAAACTGTCTCATTGCTATTTATTTCTCAATAAAATTATTTAAAAATTGTGAACAGAATTTTCTGTTTTATCTAATGGTCAGAACATTCAATGAAATGTTCTCAGGGAATGTGATATTAGAATAGTGCCAAAGAATCACCTCACAGGTTACTCTCAATTATAGAGAAAGAATTGTAATTTTATAGTACAGTGATCTGATAGAAACTGCCTTGACCAAGTGTCCAAATTTAGCATCATGCAGAGCAAAATAATCTGATGTTATTATGTGACTTCTGATGAGGTGCAATCAGATATATATATATTATAAGGTATTTTTATATCACTTATAAAGTATTTTTTTTCTAGAATGTTAAACCTGAATCTCTTCAGACCTGTAAATTTAACTCCAAGTTTATAGAAAAAGCAAGAAAGAGAACAAATAAAATGACAGTATGAATAACAAATATAATTTTTACTTTTTTTTTCATTTATTTTTATTTTATTAAAATACAAATGTCAATCAGACAGTTTCAAAACACCTTAACCATACACAGTCCATGAATTAATACATTACAAACTGTTTTCATAATGTTTTGGTATTGTACAAGGTGCATACATGATATTATATTTACAGGATTTTTTATAGCTGAATTATATCAAAAATTCAATAATTATTTACCTAGTGGATGACCATAGCACTAAAAGCCAACATAATATCCTGTCCAACCACCATTAGTGCAGATCTTGCCTATCATAGAATTATGTAGAAGCCCAGCATTATCTATCCCAACTGTACTGTCTATACACACACATCATGATTTTTTCTTTCTACAACACTTCCTTTGTCTACACCTGTCAAAAGTGGGCACTCCATTGACATTCAACTACCATAGGTGCTTGAACTTGACACCACAATCCAACACAGTCCAGCATTCTGCAACCATAGGGAGTTATTCAAAGAAATTGTCGACCATATCCATTTACAGCTCAGCTTAATATTATGGGCTCACGATGTATACTTCATTTTTATACTTTTATACTTTTCTGCTGGATGGTTAAGACCTAGGTAGGTCAAAACTTATATACCAACAAATGAACTTTGTATTTCCTATGTGGTCATTGAAGTCTTCTCTTGTAGTTTATCTTGTAGTCCTGTACATTATTCTGTAGTTCCTTTGTCTGTGTCATCCATGTGGATGAGTCACGGCCAATGCTTGACCAGATTGCTCTCTGTGAGAGCCTGAGAGAAAGTTTTCTCTTCATGTGACTCTCCCCAGGCACACTGTAGAACTTCAATCTCTTTCCTCTGTGGCTCCACAATCTCCTTGCTCAGAAA
>PVKA01040272.1:0-18887 GCA_004027165.1 Ctenomys sociabilis | reverse complement strand
TGCAATGGACATCAGGTGAGGGCCTCTGCCATCAGCATCGCCAGCTCTGGGACCCTTCCTCTGGAAGCTGGTGGCGCTGCTCCTGTCGACAGCTTCCACCACAGAACGAAGACTCCCAACACCAGCGCTGGAGGTTGCCACTGCCGCCATCTTGGAGCATCCCATGAGAACCTCCACTCTTCTAAGAATAATTTTTTTTTCCTCTGGATTTAAAAAAGTGACTTTGGATAGAAATTTTCTGAAAGTACAATTAAACTATTTATCACTCTCTTAGGTAGGAGTAAGTTACACCTGGTGCTCTGTCTCTTGATGGCCAAGGGAGATGGCTCAGTAGAGTAAGTGCTTCCCTGGCAAGCCCAAGGGCCAGAGTTCAATCCCTGGTTCTGAGACCAGCAGACAGGAGGGAGTGGCTTGATTATAGCAGAGCCCATTCAAAAACTGATCTGACACACTATGGCAACCAAAGGCTTCTTTTAAAGGACAGTCAGAAAACCACAGCTCCTCCTCCCCTCAACCCTTTTTTTCTCTTGCTCTTCTTTCTCTATTTTGTGGGATGTGACGTATGTTGAAAAGAGATGGCAACATCTGTTTAAGAGCTTGACAAACTGCACCATGGCATCCTCTTTAGACATGCTTCCTAGGGCTGCCCATTCTTTTCTTCTGTCATTCCCCAACACATCAAAGAATCCAACCTCAGGACAAGTGTCTGGATTATATGGGCCCATAAGAACTTGCTTATGCAGTGCTACAAGCTTCAATTTTTCTTCGTAGGTTGGATGAAAGGCTTTGCCATCTTTTTCTTTGAAGAAGCGCAGGGCCAAGCCGTACAGCTCCTCGAGGCCGAAGCCCCAGCGCTGCTCCAGCCGCCGCGCCTCGTCCGCCGCGCCCCCCGCCGCCTCCCCGGGCACCGTCTGCTCGCTCGCGGCGTCTCGGGCCCGGAGCGACCCGGGAGACGAGGGTGGCGGCAGTGGAGGCGGCAGCAGCGGGGCGCCCTCCGCGCCCGGCCGCTCCTCCGGGTCCGGGCTCAGCGTGAGGCCGTCTACGGACACCTCCAGGCGCTCCGCGTTCAGCACCGCCGCCATCTCCGGCTGCTCGACTTTTGAGTACTTTGTATCCTGCTGTGCTACTGAATTTCCATATCAGTTCTTGTAATTTCTCAGTGGAATTTTTGGGGTCTTCTAAGTAAAGTATCATGTCATCTGCAAACAGTGATAATTTAACTTCTTTACCTATTCTTATTCCCTTTATTTCTCCCTCTTTTCCAATGGGAGTTGCTAATGATTCCAAAACTATATTGAGTAGGAGGGGTGATAGAGGACATCCTTGTCTTGTACCTGATTTAAGAGTAAAAGATTTCAGTTTTTTCCCATTTAGAATTATATTAGCTTTTGGGTTGTCATACATAGCTTTTATCAAGTTAAGGTAGAGTCCATCTATTCCAATTTTCTGTAGGACTTTGCACATGAATGAGTCTTGGACTTTGTCAAAAGCTTTCTCTGCATCAATTGAGATGATCATGTGGTTTTTAGATTTCAGTCTATTAATATAGTGTATTACATTTATAGATTTTTGAATATTGAACCATCCTTGTATCCCTGGGATGAATCCTACCTGGTCATGGTGTATGGTTTTCTTGATGATTTGCTGTATTCTATTTGCTAGGATCTTATTGAGTATTTTTTCATCTATGTTCATGAGGGAGTTTGTCTGTAGTTCTCCTTTTTGGTTGTGTCTTTCCCTGGTTTTGGAATCAGTGTAATACTTGCCTCCAGAAATGATTTTGGGAGGACTGCTTCCTTTTCAATTTCATTGAAGAGTTTGGGGAGTGTGGAGATTATATCTTCTATAAATTTCTTATAGAATTCAGCTGTGAATCCATCAGGACATGGACTTTTCTTTGTCAGTAGGCTTTTTATTATGTTTCGTATTTCGTTGTCTGTTATTGGCTTATTGAAGGTTGTTATATCTTCTTGATTCAGTTTTGCAATTTGTACCTTTCTAGGAATCTGCCCATTTCTTCTGTGTCTTCTATTCTGTGAGCGTAAAGATTCTCGAAGTAACTATTGATAATCTTCTTGGGTTCTGAATTTCCACTGGGTCTGTGGTGATTTCACCCCTTCATTCCTTATTGTATGTACTTCAATTTTTTCTTTCCTCTTTTTGATGAGGTTAGCTAGAGGCTTATCAACTTTATTTAGTTTTTCAAAGAACCAACTTTTTGATTTGTGGATTCTCTGAACTGTTTTTTTCCATCTCAATTGAATTAATTTCTGCTCTAATCTTTATGATTTCTTTCTGTCTTTGTGCTCTGCATTTCCTTTGGTCTTCTTTTTCTAGTTGTCGGAGGTGGAACATTAGGGTGTTTATTTGTTTTCGTTCTGTTTTCCTTTTTTTTTTTTTTTTGTCTTTTTGAGACAGGGTCTCACTATGCAGTTCAGGCTGGCCTTAAGCTCACTTTGTAGCTCAGGCTGGTCTCGAACTCACAACAATCCTCCTGCCTCAGCCTCCCGAGTGCTGGGATTACAGGGATGCGCCACCACGCCCGGCTCGTTCTGTTTTCCTAATGTGTGCAGTCATAGCTATGATTTTCCATCTAAGAACTGCTTTCATCACAGCCCATAAATTCCAGTAAGTTGTGCTTGAGTTTTAATTGGACTTTAGATATTGTTGAATTTCTTGTTTAATTTCTTCTGTGACCCATTGATTGCTGGGTAGGGTGCTGTTTAATTTACATGAATTTAGTGGGTTTTTCTGGTTTCTTTTGTCATGTTGTTCCAGTTTCATTGTACTATGGTCAGATAATATGCATGGGGTAATTTCTGTTTTCTTGTATATACTTAAGCATGACCTCTGGACTAGTATGTGTTCTGTTTTGGAAAATGATCCATATGCAGCTGAAAAAAATGTGTATTCAGTTGTGGTTGGGTGGAACACTCTGTATATGTCCACCAGGTCCAATTGTTCCAAGCTCTGGTTCAGTTCTGCTACTTCCTTGCTAATTTTTTGTCTGGTTGATATATCTTTTTGAGATAAGGGTGTGTTAAGGTCTTCTGTTAAGATTGTGTTCTTAGACATTAGGTTTTTCATGTCCCTTAAGATTTGTCTTACATAGTTGGGTGCTCCTGTGTTTGGTGCATAGATATTTATGAGTGTTACCTCTTCCTCTTGAATTTTTCCCCTATCCAGTATACAGAGGCCTTCTTTGTGTCATTTGATCCTTCTTGGCTTGAAGTTGAGACTCTCTGAGAACAGAATTGCTACTCCTGCTTTTTTCTGAGGTGCTGGGGCATGAAGTATTTGTTTTCCATCCTTTGACTTTGAGCCTATGAATGTCCTTTTGAGTTAAGTGTGTTTCTTGTATAGAGCATATTGTTGGATTTTGTTTCCTAATCCACTGTGCCATTCTATTTTTCTTAATTGGAGAATTGAGTCCGTTTACATTGATGGTTATAATTGAAATGTGCTGACTTATGTTTGTCATGATATTTACCTGGTGTTGTTTACTCCTTTGTATCCTGTGTTTAATTGTCTGTCCTGTTTAGTGGGTTCCTTCCAGTCTCATTCATGGAGTTCTGATCATTGTGGTCTCTCTCTAGAACATCTTTCAGCAGTCTGTGAAGTGATGGCTTTGTCATCATGAAATTCTTTAGTTGTTCTTTGTCGTGGAAGTATTTCACTTCTCCATCAAACTTGAGAGTTTTTCATGGTATAACAGTCTGGGCTGGAATTTGTTTTCATACAGGACTTAAAGAACTGTGCTCCATGCTCTCCTTGCCTTCATGATTTGTGTAGAGAAATGAGCTGTAATTCTGATTTGTTTTCCTTTGAATGTGAGCTTCTTCTTCTCTCTAGCAGCTTTCAGTATATTGCTCTTGTGCTGGATTTCTGTGATCTTGACTGTTATATGTCTCGATGTGTTTTTACTTGGGTTGAAGTTTTTTGGTGCTGTGTATGCTTCAGTTACCTGAATGTTGGATTTATTTCCTCGTATTTAGGAAGTTTTCTGCGATTACGTCTCCCTAAATTCTTTTTATGTCATTTGTATTGATTCTCATTGATACCAATTATTCTCACATTGTTCATCCTAGCGTCATCTTGCAGGTGATAGATTATTTTTTCCTGCATTGTTGTTGTTTTTAAGAGATCCTTTCTCACCTTTACACTAGCTGCACCAGTGTCTTCAAGATCTGAAACTCTGTCTTCGCTTTCACTCAAATGGTTTTGTAGACTCGTGATTGATATTTTGAGTTCTTCTATATCTCTTTGACTCTGCTTCATGCGTTCTATTTCTTTTCTGTATTGCTCATTCAAGGAATCCATCGTATTTCTGATCTCTTTTTTTTTTTTAATCCATGTCTTCTTTAGAGGTAGTTATTAATTCTTTTTCTGCAGTGTTTCTTCCAAGTTGCGTTTCCTCTATATATTTCCAGACATTTCTGTATTTCAAATGCTATGATTTCAAAGAATTCCTTTTTTTCAAATAATTCTTTTTTGATTTCAGAAATTATTTCTGCTTTGTGTTCCTCATGACCTTTCTGCTTTTGTTTCTTTGCTTCAGATGCTGTTAATTCATGTTTCAGCTGGAATATTGTTCTCTGTACTTGTTCTGGGTGAGCATTGCTTTTCCCCGTGATGTTTCTGCATTTGATTTTCTATTTCAGATGCTATGTATTTAGATATTTCTTTTTTTATTTCGGGAATTAATTCTGGTCTGAGTTCCTCTCTAGCTTTCTGCTGTTGTTCCTTTGCTTCTGTATCTGTTAATTCATTCATTTCAGCTGAGTGAGTGTCCTCTGCACTTACTAGTGGACAGGAGTCCTGGGATTGCGTTTTTCTCCTTGTCTTTGTCATTTTGGATAGCACTGACCTCTGACCTTTGGTGTAGAGCTTTGGTGTAGCTATAACCTTAGCGTGTAATGAGATTCGGGTGCCAGTCTATTAAGTTTGAGATTATCCAGGTATGCCTGTCCTGGATCTAGCTGTTGCACTCAGCTCCTTTTTGCTGCAGCTCCTGTGGTTCCCCTCTGTTGGTTCCCTGGTCAGGTGAGCATGAACTGAACTGGGATGCACAGTGAGTAGTAAAAATTTCCACTATCTTGGCTGGCTTTGGAGTGAAGATCCGGAAAGTTGCTGGAGTCAGCCCTGGTGTCTCAGGCAGGTCGCTCTCTATGTGGACAGGCCTGGGCTTTGGTGGGTTTGCTGGGCTCCCAAAAGGATAGTGGATGTTCTTATTCACTGTGTAGTCTGTGCTGGGTTAGCCAAGCTGTGCTGGGTCTGGGGCCATGGGCCAGAATCAGAGAAGGCTTGGAAATGTCTCTCCAGTTCGGCGGGTCTGGAGCTCTCACTCAGAGGCTGAGCTGCGTTGGGTCTGGGGCCACAAGGTGGGACCTGGAACTGCTGGGAAATGTCTCTCCAGCGTGGTGAGCCTGGAGCTCTCACTAACAGACTGAGCTGCACTAGGTCTGGGGCCGCGGGGTTTGGACTGTGTGATTTTTAGTCTTGTTTTTTTTTTTTTTTTTTTTTTTTTTGATAAGGTGGCTAAGGGCTTGTCAATATTACTTAATCTTTCAAAGATTCAGGTTTTCAATTTATTGATCTTCATATTGCTTTCTTATTCACCAATGTTTTAATTTTTGTTCTGGTTTTTCTAATTCCTTTCCATTTACAGGTTTTGGCTTAAGCCTGATCTGTTTTTCTAGAAGTCTGAAGGTTAGCAGTAAGTTGATTTGCACTCACTCTGTTTTCTTGATATAGATATACATTCCTGTAAATTTCCCTCTCAGGACTGCTTTCATTGTGTCCCATAAGTATCAGTAAGCTGTATTGTCATGGTCATTTAGTTGTAGAAACTTCTAATTTCTTCTTTAATTTAGTCTGTGACCCATTCATAGTTCAGGAGGGTGCTTTTTATTTTATTCATTTATTATTATTATTTTTTTTTGCAGGAGGGTGCTTTTTAATTTCCATGTGTTTATTAAGGTCTTGTAGTTTATTTTTCTATTGAGATATAATTTTATTATACTATGGTCTGATAATATGCATGGAATAATTTCAGTTCCTTTGCATTTATTTAAGCATGTTCTATGAGCTAGTATGTGGTCTATTTTGGAGAATATCCAATATGCTGCTGAGAAAGATGTTTGTTCTCATGTTGTATGGTGGAGCATTTGTTCAAAAGTTTTTCTCCTTTTTAATATTTCATTGTTTTTTTGTCTAGTTGATCAGTCTTTTTGTGATAGTGGGGTATTGAGATCTTCCAATACAATTGTATTACTACTTATTTAATTTTTAATGTTTGATAATATATTTTTTATGTAGTTGTGTGCACTGGTATTTTTTGCACATATATTTATGATTGTTATCTCTTCCTCTTGGATCATTTCCTTCACCAGGATGTAATGACTACATTGTCTCTCTCATTGTCTTGGCTTAAAATTCATTTTTCCTACAAATAGAGTAGCTATCCCTGCTTTTTTCTGTATTCCTGTCACATGCAGTATTGGTTCCCATACTTTGGCTCTCAGTGTATGGATTTGTTTTTTAATTAAATGTGTTTCTTGTACAGGGCATATTATTGAATCATGCTTCTTGATCCACTCTTCCATTCTGTATCTTTGATTGGTGAATTGAAACCCCTAACATTGATGGTTATACATGATGCCTTATCATATTATTTTCCTTTTGTTACCTCCCCCTCTGTTTATTTGTCTTTCCTGGTGCATTCCTTTTGTTGGGGTTCATAGAATTGTAGTCCTTGTTATCTCCTTCTAGAATATCCTTCAAAATATTTTGGCATGCTAGTTTAGTGTTGTAAATTTCTTCAGATGTTCTTTTTGTGGAAGTATATTATTTGTTCATTAGTTTTGGTCTTGCTTTTGTGGTACTGGGGATTGAACTCAGGACCCTGTGCTTGCCAGGCAGGCACTTATTCTACTGAGCTATCTCCCTGGACCTGTCCATTAGTTTTCAAAGATAGTTTTGCAAGTTACATAAATCTGGGTTGAAGTTTGTCTTTCTTTAGAGCAAGCTTGAAATACTTCACTCTAAGCTCTCCTTGACTTGAGGGTTTTTACTGGGAAGTCAGTTGTGGTTCTGATAGGCTTTCTTCTATAGGTGATTTGTTTCTTTTCCATAATAACATTTAAGATTCTGTTCTTGTGTTGAATTTCTGGAATCTTGAGTATGATATGTCTGGCTATTGTTATTTTTCAGATCACAGCTAATTGTAGTTGTATATGTCTCATTTTTCTGCATGTCAACTTCTTTTCCTTACCAGGGAAGTTTTCTGTTACAATATTTGTGGACATTTAAAAAATATTTGTTCTGTCTACTGCTTTTTCATTGACTCAAGCCAATCTTATGGTATTCTTCATTGCATCCTGTAGCATCTACTGGATTGGTTTCTGATGGTCTCTTGCTATTTTTACAAAATATTTCTTTTTATAATTACTAACAGCAAGTCTGTCTTGTGTATCAGAGAGGTCCTTTCCTCACATTGGCCTGTTCTGCTGCAGATACTTTCAATGGAATTTTCATTCTATGCATATATGCCTGAATCTGCCTTATGGATCCCATTTCTTTCTTATGATGAGCATCTATGAGTCCTATAGTTTTTTTTGTTGGAACCAAGACCCTTGCACTTGCCAGGGAAGCACTTATTCTACTCAGCCATCTCCCAGGCCCAATTCTATAGTTCTTAAAGACTCCTCTTTTTATCTTTATCTGCTCTAGAATCACCAAGCATAGTTTTCCTTGTGGACATCAGCTCTGCTGTATCTGGGAAATTATTTCTGATTTGATTTTTCCTAGAGCTCAATTCAATTGCTTTGTTGTTAGCATTTCAAAGAGGCCAGGTGGGTGACTTTCAGGTTGTTCCACCTCACTGGCCCCTGGGTTGGACTGCAGTGAGCTGGATGTCTGCAGTTGTATCTTGTTGATGGGGCTTCTCATTTTCTTTTTAGTCTAATTCTAGGGATGATGATTGCTAACTGTATATGGTGGGTTGCTTTATTGCTAGTATTTAAAACTCTTACGAAATGACTACTTCTCTCAGGTATCTTCCAGGTGTACCTGGTGCAACATCTTACCTTTTCAATTTGTTGGAGGTAGGAATTTTCTACTTGCTTGGCCCAGCACTTGGTTCTATGGCACTGTGCCACAGTATTTTGTGCTGTGCCAGTCACTAAAACCAGGTGTGGTGACTCACACCTGTAATCTCAGTGCTGGAGAGGCAGAGACAGGAGGACCACAATGAGTCTGTGTTGTGCAGCAACAATCTGTACTAAATAAATAAAAAAAAATCATCAAACATAGCCTAGAAAATCACTAACTGAGTTAACAATTAATTTGGTACCTTTAATTGTGTGAACTAGATTTGCTGTTACACAACAAAATGTAAAACAAACCAGAAAGTTAGGTGCAGTATATAAGTCCTTAATAGGTCACTTTTGGGTTAAAATTTAAAAGGGGCTAGGGAGAAAAGAGAGAAGTAGAAGAAGATTATATTAGAAATGTCTGGAGGACACACTGTGTGATATCAAATTTGGGGAAGTGGTGCAGGAGTTTGGAGGGAAAGAGAAGAAAGATAAAAACCGAACAGAACAAAAGCCACTAAGAGGGTAGAAACCGTGTTCACATATATATAAAAATAAGTTCAAACAAGCAAAGGAGAAAAAAAGCACAAAACAACAAAACAAACAAGGAGAAAAAGGGAGGGAGGGAGAGAGAGAGAGAGAGAGAGAGAGAGAGAGAGAGAGAGAGAGAGAGAAAGAGAGAGAGAGAGAGAGAAAGAGAGAGAGAGAGAGAGAGAAATCCACTCCCATGTGTGTTTCTGCTGCCACTGGCAGATGACATGTGGAGATGGTGTCCAGATTCTTGATTTATCCCAATAAGCCAGGAGTAGCTTTTTCGCAGAGAGGTGAATAATGTCAAAGAGTCTGTATCATCTGGTGGAGACCAAATTTGTGCAGCCCACCTTCTATGGGCCTAGGCCCAGCTGGGAGCCACTAGACAGAGCCTGCCACTGCTCTGGCTTCTGAGCTCAGCCTGGACTCTCTCCACAATAGCTTCTAGTCAATTACTGTCTTCTTCAAGCTGCCTGAATCTTCAGCACTCACAGCCAGCTAAGGTGTTCCTTCAGGCCCGCTGTCCCCTGCGCTGCTATGTCTCTCTGTGGAGACCTCTGGGGTTGCTAACGGTCACTGTGTACCCACAGGTTTGAACTTCTCCCCTCTAGCAGTGAGTCCCATCTCAGGGAGAAGGCACCAGCTGTCACTTCCTTCTTTTTCATCGATGTTTCTTTCTTTACTTTCTTATACTTTTAGATTATTCGTGTCTGTTAAAATTTGTCTTACATAGTTGTGTGCTCTTACATTGGGTGCATATATATTTATAATTGTTACCTCTTCCTCTTGCAGTTTTCTCCTAACAAGTGTGTAGTGATGTTCTTTGTCTCTCTCTCTCTCTCTTTTTTTTTTTTATCACACTGGGTTTGAAGTTCACATTGTCAGCAATGAGAATAGCTGTCCCTGTTTTTGTCTGGGTTCCTGTCACATGAAGTATTATGACATTCAGTCTACTAATTTCTTTTTGAGTTAAGTGTGTTTCTTGTATACAAGAATTGTTGGATTTTCTTTCTTGATCTGCTCTGCCATTCTGGTTCTTTTGATTGGTGAATTGAGGTCATTTACATTGATGGTTAAAGCTGATATATGCTGGCTTATCTTTGTCATGTCTTCTGACTGTAGGATCCATCCTTTGTCCCTCTGCTTAATTGTTCGATGTACTTGGTGGTTTCCATCTGTTATTGTTCTTGAAGCTGTGGTCTCTTCTAAAATAACTGTCAATGCTCTTTGTAGGGTTGGTTTGATGGTCATGAATTTCTTCAGTTGTACTTTGTTATGAAAGTATCTTATCTCTCCATTAAATTTGATAGATAGTTTTGCAGGGTACATCAATCTGGGTTAGAAGTTGTTTTCTTTCAGGACCTCAAATATCTCACTCCAAGACCTTCTTGATTTGCTCTTGTGTTGAGAATCTTCTGTGATTCTGATGGGCTTTCCATTATAGGTAGTATGTTTCTTTTCTCTCACAGATTTTACTATTTTTTTTTTTTTGATGAATTTCTCTAATCTTGATTATTATGTGTCTGGGTGAAGATATATTCCAAGTATGGCTAGCAGGAGTTCTATATGCATCACTAAATTATCTGACAACTTCTTTTCTTAGCTTGGGAAATTCTCTGCTATAGTTCTGCACACAATCTTTTTATTTTATTTGGGTTAACTCCCAATGTTTTGTTGATACCTATTATTCTTATATTATTTTTCTGTGAATCATCTTGTAGCTGTTGTATTGTTATTTCCTGGTTTCTTGTGGGTTTTTTTTTTTTTTTTTTTTTGATTATTGGGTACAGTGTCTTGCCATGCAGCTCAGACTCATAGTGATCCTTCTGTTTTCAGCCCCTCCAGTGCTGGAATTACAGATGTGAGCCACCATGCTCAGTACACTGGGGGTGGACCTGGCATGGCTTGTAGTGCCAGGGATTGAACCCAGGTTCTTATGCTTCCCCAAGCAGGTACTTAGTCCACTGAGTTATCTCTCTTGCCATTCCTTATCTTTTCTAGAGGTCTTTCTTTTTCCTGTTCACTAGCTGCCATGCTATATTCAAGGTCTGAAATTCTAGCTTCTGTTTCATTCAAGTAGTTTTATCAGCTTTCAGTGGAATTTTTAATGTCCTGGATATCTATTTGAATGTGTTTCATGAATCCTAGTTCTTTCCTGTAGTGTTCAATGTTTCCATCATTTCTGTTTCCCTTCTTTTTTTAATCTATGTCTTCCTTAGATATACTGAGCATTTCTTTCATGATTGTTGTCATTTCCTTTTTTACTTGAGAGATTATTTCTGATCAGATTTCCTCCAGTCAGAGGGAATTGTTTCCTTACTTCAGTTGCTATCATTTCAGAAATTTGAGATGTGTGACTTCCAAATTCTTCTATGACCTTTTATCCTATACTTGTTTGGGGTGGGCTAGTGGTCTGAGATTGCATTTTCTTCCTTCTTTTTGTCATGTTTGAAGTTCTCAGTATTCTCTCTGACTCTGCAGTAATGGTAAGGGCATGAGTGGGTTTCTGGATAGCAAGACTCTCAGGAGAGTGGGAGGGCAAAGTATGCTCACCAGAGCTCTCACTGTGTGGGGTTCATTGTGGCTTTCACCTCAGAGGATGGGAAATCCACAGATCAAGGATTCAGTAATAATGAGTGCAGGTCAAAGTTCTACAAGGCTCTCTTGATGGTGGGTTGGTGCAGGGTAGGGCTCTCCAAGGCTCCTGGTAGTCTTCTAGCACTTGGTTTCCAGTCCCAGTGCTGTCTTCCTCAGCTGTGATGAGTGGCCAGGGTTCAGCCTAATTCTAGTGAGGCTGAGGGGGTTGGGACAAGGCTCACCAGGTGACCTTGGCAGTCCCTCTGGTGAGGCTGCTAGAGGCTCATCTGAGGTCCTGTAAGGGAGGGTGATGGGAAAGGACCCCGGGTTCCCCCCTGGAAATCTTCTACATGAAGATGGGTTGCCAGGACTCAGAACTCTGTCGACAGTGGAGGAGGCAGCAAGACTAGGCCTACCAGGTCT
Source organism: Ctenomys sociabilis (assembly GCA_004027165.1). NCBI lineage: Eukaryota > Metazoa > Chordata > Mammalia > Rodentia > Ctenomyidae > Ctenomys > Ctenomys sociabilis. The sequence goes on along the minus strand of PVKA01040272.1, from coordinate 7,263 downwards.
CCCCAGCAGTCTTTAGGGTGAGAACTGGTGGCTGAGACTCAGAATTCCAGAGACAGTGAGGGGGGAATGGGGCTAGGCCTTCCAGATCTGCTTGGAAATCTTCAGGGTGAGGACAGGCAGCTGGGACTCAGAAATTCTGGAGATGGTGAAGGGCTCTCTTTACTTTCTCTGGGCACTTCAGTTTGCACTTTATGTCCTTCCTGGGTCTCCAAGTAACCCACTTCCCTCCATCTTGTCTTCCTGTGTTGCTATATTATAGTATCTGGATTGGCAACTCTCAGAGAAGGTCTTTCCCTACTGCTTACCACTCCACTGTTCTGTTGCTCCTCAAAGATCTCTGACCAAACAGATCTCGAATTCATAGGCTGTAACTTTCTAGGAGCTTACTTTTTGACTCCCAATAAAAAAATTTAAATTACTTAATTCTTCTTTTTGGTCTAGGTTCTCTCTTAGTAAATATTGCTAAAAGTGTTTACAGATTCTATGCAATCCCAATTAAGATGCCATCAGTATACCTCACAGATTTAGATCAAACATTCCTAAAATTCATCTGAAATCCGAAGATACCCAGAATAGCAAAAACAATCCTGGGCAACAAAGGAAAGACAGGAGGCATCACAAATTATACTACAAAGTTGCTGTGACAAAATTAGCATGGTACTGATGAAAACCCAAACAAACAGACCTGAGGGTCAATGGAACAGATTAGAAGATGCAGACACAACTATAAACACACTCAGCCACCTTATCTTTGAGAAAGGTGGCAAATATGTTTAGATAGCCTCTTTAATAAATTGTGCTGGATAAACTGGCTTTCCACTTATGAAAGGCTAACATTAGATCCATGTCTATCACCATGCACTAAAGTACAGTCAAAATGGATCAATGATTTAAATATTGAAACTGAAACACGAAATCTACTCAGAGAGAAAGTAGGTAGAAATCTTGAAGACATCAGGGTAGGCAGAGAGGTCATGGAGAAAAACCAAACTGCACAAAAAATACTTCAAAGTAACAACTGGCATCTCATATTTTTGAAGTTTTTTTTCACATCAAAATAAATCACCAAGAGAGTAAAAGGAAAACCCACAAATTAGGAAAAATTTTAGCCAACTGCCCCTCAGATAGTGGGCTTCTCTCTAGAACATATAAGAATTACAAAAGTCAAAAATTCAAAGATCCAATCCAAAAATGGGCATCTGAGATGAATATATACATCCCAGATAAAGAAATACAAATGGCAAATAAATATATGAAAAATATGTTCAATGTCATTGGTTATTTGAGAATTATAAATTAATACTGAGATTCCATCTCACTCCAAAAAGAATGGCTATCATCATGAAGTCAACCAATAATAACTGCTTGAGGGGCTGCAGGAAAAAAGAACCCTTGTTAAGTGATGGTAGGAGTATAGACTGGTAAAATTACTGCAGAAATCAGTGTGGAAATTTCTCAAGAAAACTAGGATTGAAGGCCCTATTCAAACCAATTATTCCCCTTCTGGATATTTTTCCAGAAGAACTGAAAACATACCACAGGGATATATGTTAACCCATGTTTATAGAAGTCTAATTCATCATAGATAATTCTTGGAAACAACCCAAATGCTCATCCAGGAATGGATAAAAAAGATGTGTATTTATTTTTGTTTTTGTTTTTTTGCAGTACAAATTATCAAAGAGAATGTTTTAAGATCTTTGACAAGATGGATTTGATAAATTAATACATTGCAAACTGTTTTCATAATGTTTTGGTATCATAGAAGGTGCATACATGATATTATACTTACAGACATTATTATACCATATGTCTCTTATCAGTGAATTAAGAGAGTGTATCTGTTTGCGTATCTTATTTTTTATACCTGAATTACATCAAAGATTCAATAATTAATACTTTCTACCTTGTTATTTTCCTAGTGGTTGTCCATAGTACTAGAAGCCGACATAATATCCTGTCCAACCACCATTAGTGCAAATCTTGCCTCTCACAGAATTATGTAGAAGCACGGCGTTACCTATCCCAACTGTACTGTCCATACACACACATCATGATAAGATGTGGTATTCTTATACAATGGAATATTAATCAGCTATAAAAAGATAAAGTCAAGACTTTTATAAGTAAATAGATTCAACCCAAAACCATATTCATAAGTGAATAAATCAGACCTGTGTGTGTAAACATGATGTGGTCTCCCTAGTGGAAGAACCTGAAAGAGTAACTAAAATCAGAATGGTAGAATTGATAGTATGAGAGACAAGAAACTGCTTAACGGAAGGAACACTGGCATGAAAAAAAGGAGAAAAGGAGTGTAGAACGGTAAAATTACTGTGGAAATCAGTGTGCATACACAGGATAGCTTGGATAGCTGCATGCAGATTTCTACCCGTCTACTGAAAGAAGTAGTGAATGCTTTACGTTTTTTCTTCTTTTTATTTTTTTGACCAATTTTGTATGGCTATATTTGGTAAACTGAACACCTAACTGGAAGACAACAATATGCAATGTAACAACCATTGTTGAATTACTACAATTTTGTTTAGTGAAATTTTGTAACGTTTATGATTTATTAACTATTATTTATTCTCTTTAAAAATGAAAATTATTAAAAAATAAGAGTACTCATACCACACCCTTAATATTGGGTAGCCTTAAAGTTTTCCCCTCCAGATCAATTAGTATTCAGCTCTTAATCTCAATCCCCTCCAAAGTATCGGGACATGTGCAAATGTAGAAACATTTTCCATTAGGGATTAACACACATGTCTTTGAGTCCAAATGCCAATGGTGTTTTTGTTTCCAACTGAAACCTCCTGGGCCTACTTTTAACATTTGCTTTTCTATCAGCTTCCTAGTCTTCAGAACTCTGACCAGAATCTCCCAAGAAACTTGGCTCATAGCATTCTAGGTATTCTTTATTCAATACCTCCAAATCTTTCAAACTCCCTCCATAAGCCAGTTCCAAAGACTGCTAACTCACATGCTTAGGCAGTCACAGCAAATGACCCCACTCCTGGTACAAAAGTCTCTTGTCCCTGAGACACAATATCTGACACCTGTAACAAAGTTTAATTTGGTTCACATTTCATTTCATAGCTTGTTGGTTCCAAGATGGAAAAGGCATGTTGGAAAGAGCTGTAGAAGGAAATCTATGTAAGTTATGGGAGCCAGAAAGTAGAGAGAGAATGGAGGTGCTGAGGAGGGAGGTAACCCTTCCAGATCATGCCCCTAGTGGCCCACGTCTTTATATCCCTTCCAGCTGTAGTGACTCCATAATCCAATAACCTTCCAGAAGTCCTACATTTGAGCTCATGAGTTCTTAGAGCCATTCTTTATCTAAACCATGGCAGATTCTAGGCTGCATTTTTGGGAGACCCCAAAATATTCCAGTGACACACACACCGAGGCCACCAATGTGGCTGCTGATACTACTAAGATTAGAGATATGTGGAGGTGTGATTGCCAAATTGGGATGTCCCTATCTCTGGTCCAGGTCAGAGCCACAGGTATCTGTCCTTGAGCCATAGGGCACAATGGATTCCTAAGCCCTGCTTTCAATATCTATCAAGGAAAGATGAATCTCTGGGAGCCTCTGTGATAACTGCCTATGAGGTATCTGTGCCTGGGTGAATCTGCAGCGGGGGCAGATGAAACATTCCTCCTCCCATGGTGCCTCTCTTTTGCCTTCCAAAGCAGGCATGGGAGCATCTGTGTGGAAGAACCTAATCACATTTGAAAGCCCAGCTGCAAAGGATCTGGAGAGTGCAGCTTACAGGTCCCTACTCTGCAGTTCAGAGCCACATAAAAAGAATCAGCTAGTGGAAGACAAATGACCCAGGATTCAGACCTGAGGTTTACAGAACTTTGAGCTCTGGATTGGAATCTTCCTCCCTTCTTTTGGTATTCTGGGACCCTAAGTCATGCCACTTTCCTTCTCAGCTGTAAGATGTGAAATACAAGCAGCTGCCTCTAAAATTGTGTAAGGGCTGCTGTGGTTTACATGTGGCTTGTCCTTGCTGAAACTCATAATGAAGCTTGGTCCTCAATGCAAGGCTGTTAAAAGGTGGCAGGATATTGGGAGGTGGAGCTTAGAGGGAGGTGATTGCGTTCTGAGGTACTGCATGCTGGTAGCTCTTGGGGCTGGGGAGGGATGGGGGGATTGTAGCACCTGCGTAGTATGAGGCTTATATCCCTGAAGCTGAGCTCCATTGTTTCTGGGTCTCTTCAAGGACTCCTGCAGGTTAGGAACTCCTGTCAGCAAGTAGGGCCCCTGCCTCATAGCCATTTTAGTAGGCTGAGGCTGTGAATGGTCTAGGACAGTGCTTATAATCACTGACTTGGGGCCTTGAGATAACTTTTTGGTGGCCTTTGCAAGGCAAATTGTATTGAGATGAGTGAAACATTGTTATTCTTCTAGGAATAAGATAGCACTGGCTATGTTCTAATGGATTAACTGAAGCTGTTACAGAATAGAACATTGGTGAAAGTTTACATCTTCTGACTGGGTGCCATTTTTAAGAGATTGAATGCACAGCCTCAAACTACATAATCCACATTAATCCACCGTCCTACTCACTAAGTGGGGTGTCAGTGGTAGGAGGCTTGCCTAGAATACTTGAGGCTCTTTGTTCCACTCCCACCACCACAAAATAAACCAACACACCACCACCAACAAAGACAAAAACTTTCAGGGCAGTCAATTTTCTAATCCCTATCTTTTTGAGGATACATTGACACTATAGCAGTGGGGAAAGCCCAAAGCACTAAGAATGGAGCTAGCAGGCAGCAAGACAAGGAAATTCTGCAAATCGAAGAGGGCACACATCTCAAAGGACCTGTTCGTGTAGCTCACAACACAGCCTCACAAAGCGTAACCAGGGAGACTGTATGGAGGTTTTATATCTCCCAACAGTCAGTCAAGCAAGGAAGCTACAAAAATTTTTCTTGTGGGTCCTTCCTTCTGTCGGTAGGACTTCACTTCCATGAGTTACTAACTCTGCCACTTCCATGGCACAAATCACTTTACACCTTCAGCAGGAAGCGGGAGATAGTCAATGCTAGGACGCTCAGCAATTGGGCAGGAGCCAGCACTCTGTCTACCTGTCCGCTTGTGTTCTGCAGCCTTAGATCAGTGCTCATATGTGGTCACTGAGGACATCACATATATTAATGGACAAAGGGAAGGGACAAGGGGTGAGAGATGCCAGCCAACCCCAGAAACAACACAAGGCCAGGAGCAGCTGTCCCAGCAGGTCCACCCAGGCATGCTCATGGATCACAGCGATGGCAGGTCATCACTGTTTCCAAGACCAAACTGTTGACATCTGAGCTCTCATCTTCCATCTCCTTGGTGTCATGACCACAAAAATAGGGCAAGAGTCTTCAGACAAAGAAGAATGTGCTGGGATGATTATGATGAGGGAAAATTGGCTCCAAAAGCTTGTAGCCACTTAACTTGGGCAGAAGTAGCTGAGACTAAAGCCTGAGAGCAAGAGGTGAGATGCCAGGTGACATTTTCTCGACCCAAGGAATCAAAGATATGAGAATGGAAACCTAGAGGAAACTTAGTAAGCAAGCCATAAAGTCAGAATCTGAGGGTCAGAGGGAGCTTCAAGAGTCACCTTGTTTAATCCCTTTTTCAACATTTGAATTCTCTAATAACAGCCATTTCCCTCACAATGATAGAACTCATTATTGTCATCCCCAACTCTCATTTTGGTCCCTTGGTGCAGGAGAGGCTCCTGGGATTTGTGACATTTTCTTTTCCATTAGAGCAGCCCAGCTCTTCTTCTAGCACTCCTGAGACATTGATTCTGACCCTTGTTAGTGAATATTCTCCTGGCATGTGTCCCTCAGAAAGGCCAGCATCTGAGATCTAAGTCCACAACCCCAAGATTAACTACATCAGCCTGAGGACATGCCAGGTTCCAATCTGCCAGGTTTCAAGGGGACAGAACCAATGGCCTTTGGCAGCTCCACCAAGCCCTGGAAACCTGATTACAGGCTGCTAGGTGGCAGTGAGGCCTTTTCATTAGTGTCAGCCATCAGATCCCGACCTGAGCTACGCCTAATGCAAGGAGGTGGCGGCTAATAAGCCCCTTCTGTGTGCCTCTTGGCTCTGGCTTCTGCATTGCAGGGGAGAGCATGAGCTCCACTCCTGCCCTTCTCCATGCAGCATCCAGGGGCATTGTCAGGGCAAGGAGGAGCTAGCGAGCTCTACCCCTCCGTCCATCCATTTCGGGCCCTTTGCTCCTGCCCTTTGCTTCATCTGCCCCCGCAGAGCTGGCATCCCAGACTGGCACTGCAATCTTGGAGCCTCTAAGCCCCTGACTCACACATCCTGCGGCTCCATGGATATCTGTACCTGGGAGACATGGGCAGCTCTTGCAGCTCATTTCCAAGCCAGATCTTGGTCCTTCCCTATGAGTCTGGGTTCCTGTGTGGACCCTGCCCCACAAAGGAGTCACCCTGTCACCACTGCACTTGCCATCACAACAGCCATGGGAAGGCGCTGCCCAGCCCAGCACTTCCTAGCCTGTCCGTTCCCCAGGGACACAAGAGTCTAGACGCTGAAGTCCTCAGCACTCTGCTTCCGGTCCCTCAGCCCGCTGTCTGGATGCTAAATGCTGACTCCAGCTCCTGCCTGTCTTTCTTGCCTCAAGCCCTGTCCTCCTCTCTCTTGCATTTAATTCTCCAGCAAGTTTGAGTTGAGCTCTGTGTGATTCCCCTGAACACCCATTCTATGCTGTGCCCTTGGGCTGGTCTTGCTCCAAAGTACAGGAGCCCCAGCACTCGGATCTGAGCTTTGCGGTGAACACTTTGTACCTAAAAATCCTACTTAGTTGCTGCCTTCTCTCTGAAACCTGCCTCCATAAGACAGGGATACTTCCTCTTTTCATTTGATCATACAAGTGTGGCATGCATGCAGGCATCCATTTGACTAGTTCTGTTGACTGTCCACTAAATGCCTGATCCCTCGTCTCATGAAGCTCACAGTTTAGTGAGGAAGAAATAACTTAACACACACATATTCATACATTGTGGTGGGTGATAGACTAATGAGGTAATAGAACCCTGGTAGATAAGGGGATGAAAAATATCATTTAGCCTGTGGAATCACAGAGGCCTCCACTGAATAAGTGACACTTGCGCTGAACATTCCAGGTGAAAAAGAGAAAGAGTGCAGTGGGACTGTAGGAAGGGCAAATGTCTCATGCAAAGCTCTTGGAACAGGGAGAAAATGAAGATTATATGATA
>PVKA01040271.1:0-18887 GCA_004027165.1 Ctenomys sociabilis | reverse complement strand
GGAAAAGAAAGGAAAGGAAAGGAAAGGAAAGGAAAGGAAAGGAAAGGAAAGGAAAGGAAAGGAAAGGAAAGGAAAGGAAAGGAAAGGAAGGTGGGTTGGATATGTGACTCAGGATAAAAACCCTAGGTTTAATTTCTAGTGCTGTAAAAAAAAAAAAAAGAAATTTAACTTAAATTACCAATGCTTAGCCCTTAGTCTAAAAGCTGTTTAGAGTGTCTCATATTCAGTGAACTAAGCTTTCCAGAACTGTTTTCCAGAACTGCTACCTGGGATTCCTCAGAACCAAGTGCTATCAAAATACTGTTTGAGTCAGTTTGAATGCATTTCTCTACAAATTGCTTGGAGTGCAAAGGCAAAAAAAAACAACAAATTAACCAAATAGGAGCAGTTGAATTTTCAATACAAGGCCATGAAAAGAAAATTTTGTGTGTATTAGGGACAGAAGGTTTTTTTTTTAATTGATACAATGATAATTTGGAGGGTTCAGAGCTATACACTTGGCTTACTGAATTTTTAATCATGCCTTCTAATATGTAAAAAGGCTTTATATATAATTAATTATCTTTCTTTTGTTAATAATTCTTTATAATGCCCTAGAATTTCATGATGGAATTTTAATAGAACCAAGTTTGCACAAATCAAAATTACATAATTAATCAAGTTCTAAAATAAATGACTGAGCTAGATTAGGAACAGGAATTCTAGAAATAGCTATACATCTGGTACAGCACTAGTTCAGGTTTAATGACTAAAAAGGAGCTTGAAACTAGACTGGCTAGATATCTCAAGTATGCTCCGGAATGTTTTATGAATGTAAAATAACAGGAAAACAAATTATACTTAGAAAAATTATATTTAGCAAAGTTTACCTAAGTCTTACGTTACATTAAAAAAAAAAAAAATAGATCCTTACATACCAATGAGTTGAAGCGCTTTTCTTACCAGAACTCTCACGGCACCTCAAACTACTTTAGGTGCTCTCGAAAGGGAAAGATTAGTTCTTTATTTCTGAACTCAAGGTTATGTATATAAATATTCTAATATCTCTTAATCAGGTGCTTCTCTCACAAACAATTTTTAAGATACACCTCTATTAACCCTTATTTAAACACAAATTTTTAAAAAATTAGTTTGAATCATATTAAATTGCAGTGTCTGAAGGCCAAGAATGGATAAATATTGAAAATACATAAAAAGATAAGCACATCTTTATTTTTTAATCTTTAAGATTTTTTCTTTTCCTATTATAAGAGAAATACATATTTTAAATAATAATGAAAACTACAGAGATTTATAAAGATAAAAACTTCCAACCTCTCAACATACGCCACTTCCATTAAATTATCTGAATACACAGCCAGCTTCCATACCTTTCTCCTTGCTCACACAAACTTGTTTATCAACTATTGATCCTTAATATGTTTCAGGCCAGATTTCCCAAACAATTCTTGAGCTTTCTTCCTCCATTCTGCTACTAACTTCCCTTAATTTTCCAAAGCATTTTTACTCTGACCAATTTCACCATACTATTTGATGGCAATCTAAATTTTAACTGCATGTCCTCCAGAATCAAGTCTAACTTATCCCACATTCCGCTTTTAATGTTTTGCTTAATTTTCAACTTCTGATTCTAGCAACATGGAGATTAATGACCTTAGTACACTACTACAAGCAATTAAAAATGATGGGTAAAGCAGAAGCTATCTTTACATTCACAGCTGAAGTTACAAGACATAAAAGGAAATTTTCCACTGCATGAAATAAAGAAAGAACAGGGTGCTTACACTGAAGGACGATTTTTTTCTTTTTACCAGAAAAAAGGCCCTCACAGTTGACTTCCGGTTTCAACAACCACAGAGACTGAATGTTAGACCTCAAATATAAAATTCTTTCCTGGAAGCTAAGAGTTGGAATGGAAATCTCCACATAAAGTCACAGTCCTCAAAGCACAGCAACCTCCATAGGAAAGTGGCTTAAAAACTGTCCTGCGCCTCAGACAGGTGGCAAGGGAATTTGTCTTTTCCTTTGGTTGAGGTCTTCAGCTAAAATAACACTGACACCTGGCAAGAGCACTGTGCTGTGAGGGCTACTTCCACGGCCAAGGTCTCACAGGACGATGAGCTCACACTCAAAAGCTCAGAAATATATGAGGAAATTATTTACCACAGGTAAGAGTTGGGAGGTGCAGTAACATTCCCGAGTAACAACCTGAAATAGTATGTTTAAAATTATGAAAGAGACTTTTTAAAAATATACCTGAGATTTAATATGAAGGTAAGACAATGCCACAGAAAGAAGTGTGATCTGTTCCTCAGAAACAAGAGGCATATTGTGCCAAGCAGAGCCACAAGAATTCACAGTACATACATAGGCTGGGACTACTACTTATTCCTACAGACCAAGAAAGTAGCTAGGCGGGAAAAAAAATAACATTACATTTTTTAAAAAAAAAGTAGCTAAGTGTTGTCTACAGGCCAGGAACAGACAGAAGTTGGGGAAATGTGGTTATAGGGTTTTGGAACATGGTCTGCATAATCCCATAAAAACTGAGTCAAAATAGAAACAATTTTTGGCATTAGTTTGGCTCTGTGATTAATGGATGACAAATTATCATTAAAAATTCTGCAAAAGTTGGTTAGACTAGAGACAGACGAAGGAATTAAAATCAAAAAAAGCAAGATACTAGTGTCTACCTGTTACTCTCCTAATCTTTTATAGATGTGTCTAAAACTCCTCTACTTTTCTTAGTGGTTTTCACACTGTAGATTTGTACATACAATATGATCAGAGGTCCTTAGTAGTGCCATTCATTTTTCTCTCTTGCTTGAAAATGCATAAAATACTCAGGCATTCTTTCTGTTTAAGATAGTGAATTATTTATTTATTTACTTACTTACTTTTTTTTTTTTTTTTTTTTTTTTTTTTTTTTTTTTTTTTTTTTTTTTTTTTGTGGAACCAGGGATTGAACTCAGGCCCTTGCACTTGCCAGGGAAGCGTTTATTCCATTGAGCCATCTCCCCAGCCCTTTTTATTTAAAAAATACCTTTAAACCAGGTATGATGGGCACATGCCTGCAATCCCAGTATTCTGAGAGGCTAAGGAAAGAGCAGGAAATGTAGTTCAGTGAAAAGCAACGGGTTTAATCTCTGGTACTCTAAATAAATAGCAACACATTAATACATGAATAGCACTTAAAATGATTACATAGCATGCCATCATGTGAGAATAAAATACACTGGAAGGCAGAACATTTATACAAGGAAATAACTCAAATGACCCTTACTTGGAATCCAAACGGCAAAAAGAAAACTAGAAGTATGTGAGAAGTGGTACAAAACTCAAAAAATATGGGTGGATTTTCTGAATTTTTTTTCTTGCCTTTTAGCTTTGCCTAGGACAGTGATGGTGAACCCTTTTGAGCATTCCATGGTAAAACCAGCTGGTTGCAGTACCATAGGTTCGTCACCACTGGCCTAGGGTAGATCTTTCCAAATTTTGTCTAGAGTTGCTCCTACATTCTTGGTGAAGCAAAAACTTGCGTAAACTTTTATCCTTATACGACTACTAAAGATTATTCTCTAGCTAGCTAATATGAAAGTCCCCTGACAAAGAGACAAACCAATCTCACAACAGCTTCCAGTTGCTATTCTATCTAAATGACTGACTCAGAAAAATGTCACGTGGGGGAAGTCTGTGGCCAAATGCAGAAGAAACACTTTCAGACATTTAGATATTCCCAGAGGAAAACAGGACCATATCTGTTTCTTCCTATTTTGAAATAATTTCCTCCCATTCTATAAAAATCCCAGCCAATAAAAGAATCAAATTCATACTTTATTTGTAGAACCAAGAATATCTAGAGCTGGTGCTTTGGGACCAATTTTTTAAACATGACAAAACTGAAAAATCCAGGCAATAAGTGAGTTATGTTGTCTACTAATATAAAAAATGTTCTACTAAAACCCATGAACTGGGAAAAAAATTATAGCCAACTGACCCTCAGACAACAGGCTTCTATCTAGAGCACATAAAGACTTAAAAATTAGGCCAGGGAGATAGCTGAGAGGCATAAGCCCCTACTTGGCAAGCACAAGGTTGTGAGTTCAATTCCCAGTACCACAAAAAAAAAAAGAATTAAAAATATCAAGCCTCCAAAATTTAAAGCCCCAATCTAAAAATGGGCATCTGAGATGAATATACATTTCATAAATGAAGAAATACAAATGGCAAATAAATATATGACAAAATGTTCAACATCATTGGCCATTCAAGAGATACAAATTAAAACAATGTTGAGATACCATCTTATACCAGAAAGAATGGCTATCATCAAGAAGAAACCAATAACAAATGCTGGAGGGGCTGTGGGGAAAAAGGAACCCTTCTTCACTGTTGATGGGAAAGCACACTGGTATAGCCATTATGGAACTCAGTGTGGCAATTCCTCAGAAAGCTAGGACTGGAAGTCCCATTGATACCAGCTGTTCTGCTCCTAGATATTTTTCCAAAACAACCGAAATCATCACACCACAGCAAAATATATGTACCCATGTTTACAGCAACGCAATTTGTCGTAGATAAATCTTGGAAACAACTCAAATGTCTATGAACTGAGGAATGGATTAAAAATACATGGGATTTTTACACAATGTGATATTACTCAGCTATAAAAACAGATAAATTTGAAGCTTTTATAGGTAAATGGATGCAACTATAGACTGTACTAGTAAGTGAAATAAATCACATGTGCATGGGCAAACATTGTATTGTCTCACTAGTGTGAGAATCTGTAAGAGTAAATAAAATCTGAGGAGAAGCAAGATGGCTCAGCAGACTAAGCGCCTGCTTAGGCAAGCACAAGGACCTTGTACACAAAAAGAAGGTACATTAGTACTCATAAAAAGTCTTATTAGTTCAAGACTCTAGGAAACAGGAAGCTATTATCTAAATCTATTGCGGTGAAGTCACTATTAATGTACAGGATACATCATTAATTGTTGACACATTAAATAAGTAAATAAATCTGTACAATAGATACTGTGAAAGGGAAAGAATCTTTTTTTAATTTTTATTTTTATGTATTGGGTACAGGGTCTCACTACGCAGCTCGGACTCATAGTGATCCTCCAGTTTTCAGTCTCCCCTGCTCTGGGATTACAGGTGTGCACCACCACACCCAGTCTCCGTTGGCCAGCTCAGCACACCCTCGGGCAGGGCCAGCACATCCTGTGGTGCCAGTGATCAAATCCCGGTCCCTGCACTTACCTAAGCAGGCGTTTAGTCCCTGAGCTATCTCTCCAGCCCAAGAATCTATTCAATGGGAAGGAAAAACTAGGATGAGGAAAAGGTCAAAAGAAAGATGGGAAAAAGATATATTCATATATATGTGTAGGATAGTTTGGATAATTCTACTGCTGATTTCTGCTGGCCCATTGAAAGGAGCAGTTAATGCTGAAGTGTTTTGACTTCTCTTCTTTTCAATATTTTATAGTTTTTTAAATCAATTTTGCAGGTTTATATCTGGTAACATAAACAACTAACTTGAAGATAACATGCACTGCAATAACTATTGTCAAATTCCTATTACTTTGTTCAATGAAATTTTGCATTGTTCTAATGTTTTGGGTCTTTCTACTCTTTTTGTATTCGCTAAAAAATAAATAAAAATGTTCCACTACCATACCTTATCAACACATAGAGGGATATTTTAGGCCATGTAAGCAAGCACTGCTCTACAGAGAGCCTTGCACTTCTAATCCTAAAGCGAAAGTTGCATTGCAGTAGCACAGAACTACAAAGTAAGGTCCCAAACAAAATAGGGCCATAAGGAAAAAACAAAACATCAGAACAAATTTTAAATATATCTTCTTGCTCCAATGAGCTTACCAGAAGGAACATCTATCTGTAAAGGTGGAACTGTTTTAAATATTTCAAGAGTTAGTTATTTTAGATGACAGCAGTTCCTGTTAGAAACATTACTATAGCAGAGTTATGATTCAGCCAAATCATGTATCAATGTTCCAACAGCTAGAAATGCCCAACTTCTCACAGAAAGAAGGTACATTAGCATTCATGAAAAGTCTTATTGTTAGCTTTAGTTCAAGACTCTAAGAAACAGGAAGCGAGTATCTAATTCTATTGAGTTAAGTCACTATTAATGTGAAGGAAATGTCATTAATCTCTTCCATGACTCCATTCTAGATTACAGTTTGTTTTGCTCTGTTCTATTTTGTTTCGTTTTTCTGTGCTAGGGATCAAATACAGGGTTTTATACAGCTACTCATATGCTCTACCACTAAGCCACATCCCTAACCCAGTTTGTAGATTATATTTTCAAAGCACAGAAGGAAATTTTTCAAGAGGAAAAAGATTTATTTGTCACTTATGTATTCCCTGTCAAAGACATGATAATCCTTAAATGGAATGACATCTTCAAAAGTTTTCACAAGATTAAGAAAAACAGCAAGACAATTCAAAGGGGAAAAGAACCAACTGTTCAACAATAAGCACTCAGATAACTGGATATTCACATGCAAAGGAATGAATTTGGATTCCTAGCTATAACACACACAAAAATTAACTTAATTAAAGAAGCCAGGCGTGATGGCGTATACTGGTAATCCCAGCAGGTGGGAGGCTAAGGCAGGAACAAGTTCAAGACCAGCCTAAACTACAAAGGGAGGCCCTGTCTCAAAAGAAAAAACAAATTTATAGAAGAGCTAAATGAATTAACAAGCTAAATTATAACTTTCTTATAAGAAAACACAAGAATTTTTTAATAACCTTAGGCCAGGCCAAGGTTTCTTAAATGCAACAAGAACACAAGCAACAACAACAAAAATTCGATAAATTGTACTTCATGAAAAACTCTTGTTTCAAAGGACACTAATGGAAAAGTGAAAAGACAACTCGCAAAATAAGAGAAAATATTCAAAAATCTACATGTAAGAGGTCTAGTATCCTGAACATATAAGGAGCTCTTAGAATTCAACACAAAAAGATAAATTTTAAAATGGGCAAAATATATTAATAAATATTATCTCAAAGAAGATACACAAATGGGTAATAAGCAAAAATTAAAAGCAGTTCAAAGTCATTTGTTATTAGGGCTTGTTATTAGGGAACTATGAATCAAAATCACAGTAAGAAACTACTCCACAACCATAATGGATAGCAAAAGGAAAAATACTAACAAATACTGTCAGGGATGGAAAAAAAAAAAAAGAAACCTCACACACCTTCCATGGGAATGTGAAATGATGCAGTGACTAGGAAGAATCTGACAGTTCCTAAAAAGGACAAAACAAGTTTCCATATGACCCAATAATTCCATTCCAAGATATATATTCAAAAAACCTGACGGCATGTCTGCACAAAAACTTACACATGAATATTCACAGCAGCATTATTTATAATGGCCCCAAGGTGAAAATAACCCAAATAAATGTCCATTATGTGATGAATGGGCACCCAAAATGTGGTATATCCATACAGGGAATTTTATTCATCCATAAAAAGGAATGAAAATCTGATAAACACTACAACACGGACTGTTATGGCTTGTGTCTAGATCCGCCTGTCCCTCAAAGCCTCATGCACTCCTAGGTGGGGCTCTGGATCATGAGTGATACTGGATCAGTCCATTTATTGATTCACTTAGCAGAGTTCTGAGTAGGAACGATGAACTTCCTGAAGATTTACCCTCGATGTGGGTGGCACCAATAGTCTCAGAGCCTGGATGAAATAAAAGAGAAAGCAGAAGGAAGGCTGCACTTCTGCCTGCCATGCCGTGGACAGCTTCTCCGCAACACCCCTCTGCCTTGCTGCCCTGCCTTGGAGCCAGATGACTATGGAATGAAATCTCTACACACTGCGAGCTAAAATAAACCTCTCCTCCTTTAACATGCATATGTCAGCTCTTTTGTCCTAGAAACAAGAAAGTAACTAAGACATAAATGTAAGAATTTGCCTGATTAAAGAAAACCCTCATATATGAAACACGTAGAATAGGCAAATCTATAGAGACAAAAGCCAGATGGGTATGGTGGCACATGCCTATAATCCCAGCACTCAGGACATTTAGACAGGTGGTGCAAATTTGAGGCCAGCCTGGGCTACAAAGTGAGTTCAAGACCAGCCTGAACTATATAGCAAGACCCCCAAAAACGCAGAAAGTAGTTTAGTAATTGCTTATGGCTCAAGGTATTGAGGGGAAATAAGGAGCAACTATTAATGAGTACATGATATCTCTGAGGGGTGATTAAAGTGCTCAGGAATTCAATAATTATGCCATTTGCACAACTCTGTAAATACACTAAAACTGATTCAGTTGTATCCTTTTAACTGATTGACTTCTTTAGTACCTTAATTTTATTTCAATAAAGCTGTCACTTAAAAAAAGAAAGGTTTCCAAAGAATTTTATTTCCAAAACTTAGAAAGATGGTTTTGGTTTTTTTTTTTGTGTGTGTGTGTGTAGTATTTAGTACAGGGTCTCACTATTCAGCTCAAACTCATAGGGCTTCTCCTGTTTTTAGCCGCCCCAGCACTGGGATTTCAGAGGTGCACCACCACATCCGGTCTTGGTGGCCAGCTCAGCACATCTAGGGGCGTGGCTGGTGTGACACAGGAATCAACGCCTGTGCTTGTCTAAACAAGCCCTTAGCTATCTCACCAGCCCTGGAAAGAGATTCTTTCCCAGAGAAAGGCCCAGAAAGGAGATGCATAGGGCTACCAAGCAGCATTTCATTTCGTTCAAGTGTGCATTAATTTTTTTCTGCCTATTTTATCATGCTATAAAAGAACAAGTTTAGAATACATTCATCATACAGAAATCAAAGACAATGTGAGGAAATTCAACTCAATATATTAGCTACACCTAGGCAGGTTAACTACCCTGCTATTTCCTGACTCCTTAGGTTAATTTACAGTATCTTATACTTAACATAGTCTGCTAGGTTTCTAGGTGTGCCAAAACAGAAATAGCATGCAGAAGACTGATGATATTACGTTACTATTGGCTATAATTATGGTTAACTAAAAATGATTCTGCATAATTATGAATTATAATTATAAGGACAAGCTAATATTAACACATCTTCTACCAAACATTTAAGAAACACCAAGAATTATCCAGCTATTAGCTGGTGAATTTCAAATCATACCAAAGACATGTGTATTTTTCTATCAAATGATCATGACGAACATTGCTAGAAGACTATAAATAAGCATGAACAAAAATGGTGTTTACCAGGGAGACAGCTCAGCAGAATAAGTGCTTGCCTAGTAAGCGCAGGGTCCTGAGTTCAATCCCAGGCACCACAAAAAAAAAAAAAAAAAATGGTGTTTACCTGCATCATCTTTTGAACAGTCTTCATCTTTCCTTCTGCTTTCATGTGCTGAGGATGAAACTCGAGCCTCTCACATGCTAGGCAAAATCTCTGCCACATAGTTCTATCTCTACTCCCTCCACACACATTTTCCTTTGAAAATGAATACTTTAATGACCACCTATGGAATAAGCTATAGATAAACTGGACTATACATGGAATCATCACTTTCACAATGGCTCACTACAGACCATTTGTAGGGGTACTGGTCTGGAGAGGCTGCTGTAACAAAATACCATGGACTGGGCAGCTTAAACAACATTTATTTCTAAGTTCTGGAAGCTAGGAAATCCCAGATGAGGTGCCAGTATAGTGAAGTTTTGGAAGGGCCCTCTTCCTGGCTCTCAGTGTCTTCTTATTATCCACACACGGTAGAAACAGACAGAGCTCCCTGGCACTGAACTCACCATGAGGAACACACCATGATGTGATATACCATCACACTGGGGTATCTGTGCTCCACATATGAATGGGTGGGGCACAAATATTCTGTCTGTAACCTGGAGCAGGGGGCATATTCCATAAATAGAAGAAACACAGATTAAGGTGGTTGGGCAGGAGGAAGGAAAGCTAACTTCTTAATTTTAATTTTTTTTAATGTATTTGGTACAGAGTCTCACTACACAGCTTGGATTTGTAATGATCCTCCTGTTTTCAGCCTCCCCAACACTGGGATTATAGGCATGCACCACCACACCTAGGCTCAGTGGCTGGCTCAGCACACCCAGGAACCGGGCAAGCATAGCATGTGCTGTGGGGGAATTGAACCCCCATCCATGTGCTTGCCTAAGCAGGCACTTAGTCTGCTGAGCTATCCTGCTGGCCCTTAAATTTTTATTTAATTTTAGTGTAGGATATATAAATGTTAGCCATTGTCCACAGTGCTAGTTTTCTTTGAACAACATCAAATCATTTATAAAATTCTTCTGTCTCCAGTGATAGGCACAAATGACAAACCTCCACTCTGTGCAGGCATAGCTTAGAGGTTATAGGTTAGGTCATTACTACCACCATTTTACATTAAAATACCAAAGGGGAGCCCATATTTCTCATTCTGAATCCAAGGAGAAAGGAAAAAAAGAAACACCAGACCTGTAGAGTTCAATCTAAAGCACTTCCTAGAAATGAAGATTTCAATTTTTTTTTTTATCTCTGATTTTACACTGTTGACTTTTACACATGACATAAACCATCTACTAATTGAAGGAGAATGTAAAGTATTTGACTCTTTTTAAAATCCTCTAATATCTGAAGATATCCCAAGATGTTGCATGAAGAAGGCTGAGAAGCCAGGCATGGTGGTGCATGCTTGTCTTTAATCCCAGAACCCAGGAGGCTGAGGCAGGAGGATGGCAGAGAGTTTAAGTCTAGCTTGGGCTACACAGTTCAAAGCTAGCCTAAACTACATGGTGAGACCTTGTCTCAAAACAGGGGAGCTGGGGGAGATTGAGAAATTTGAATTTACTCAAACCCCCAAAAGCATTAAAATAATATCATACATGATTTGTGAGTTCATTTTCAACAGAGAAAATGTTCCCTATGGTTGAAATATTTTCTAAATTGTTAAGGACTTCCTCTGTTACAAGAGTTTCCAGAAGAGCTGCAAGACAGCAATACAGTGAAATTATTTTCACATAATAATAGGTCCTTAAAAGCCTAATAAAAGGAAAGTTAAACAAACAAATAAAGAAATCTATTTAGAGAATGTGGGAAGCAGATTTGCATTTGTCTAAACAGAAAAATAAAATAAAATTTATAGCAGAGATAAGTAGATGACATCAACAAATCAGTTTTGTTCTAGATACTATTTTGTCATCCTACAGTTCTACCTTTCTCCTGTTTCTACTCTAGGTCTTTACTTTGGGGCTTTCAACCTATGCTTCCCTAGTTCACTTGTCCTGTAGCTGGCTACACACTTCAGGCTTTCGAACTGAAGCTGTGTCCCTCCACCGGCATTCCCCAGAGAATTCCAGTGTACATGGTATGCTTGAATGGATCAGGTCCTTGGAGAATAGTGAATGAAGAATACCAGTAACTAACAAGTACATAGGGCAACATTATGATTCAGCCAAGCTTTCAAGGACACCAGAAATGCTATACATAGTTGTATTTTCTGAAAATAGGAAAGAACAAATGGAAATATCTCATAAAGCAGCTCACGTACAATAATATGAACAGGGGACATGTGCCCCTAGGTCTACTCATAACTAAAAATAACTAAAAATAAAGTTGTCTCCTATTCAGAGATATCTGTGAAAGCAGGATTTGCATCTCATTCACAAGTGCTATGTGGAAAAGAACAGAAAGGAGAGGAGGTTTACCTATAAATTCCTTAATCCAAGCAAACCATAGAAACAAAAAACAGAAGATACATTTATTATATACCTTGTACACACATGCGCTATATTGTATTTCAGTGTACTCAGTTTTGGGGGGTCAAACCAAAATAATTTTCCCAATACCATCTTTCTTCGAAATTACCAATACAGGGAAAATACATATATACATATAGACATAAAATATACAGATACGTATCTGTATATATAACATGTACTTATATTAATGGACACAAACATATCATATATTTCCTCAGGGGAAAACCTGAAGAAATAAAAATACAGCTGTTTCCTCTCCCTCCCCAGTAATTCTAAAGTGTCAAACACTTTAAGTTTGACAAGACAGAAATTTAACTCCATGCCATGCTTAGCATCTATTAGATGTTCATTGCTTGGCAAATGAATGATGAAAGCATCTGCTTTTGTTTTGTTGATGTACAGATTTAACATTCACGGATAAAAGTATATACATCTAGATAATCACACCAATGTCTACTGAAAATGCCCTTGTGACAAAAAGTGGAATCTTTATTACAACAGAGCAGAACGGGATGTTAACAATTAAGTAAAATATGAAGGAAAATTTCAAAACATTTAAAATTCTTCCAAATATGGACTTTTTGTATCAGTTATCTTGGTTTCCATGGAAATCGAGGAAAATAGCCTATTCCTACTTTGAAACGAAGACTGCTTTTGCCCATAATGTGACATATAATCATGAACAATCTTTTATATCCTTATAATGCTACATCAGAGAATTTACACATACAGTATTTGTAAGTAGTATGCAATATGTAGGGCAAACGTCAAAGGAAAACAACATTCATTGACTGAATCTGTCACTTGTCACTTAAAGAGTAGCTCCTTTAAGAGTAGCGAGAAATATTGGTAATTCTCACACTAGTGGACACACGGCTTTGCCAGTCACAGTCTGTCCATTTGTTCTCTGAACAAGGGGAAAAATGTGTTGTGTATAGATTAGGGTTTTGTTTTGTTTTGTTTTATCCTATCTTTATTCTGTACCTCAAAAAAATAGCGAAAGAGTAGGTTTTGTTTTTACTTCAAGGTTTTAAAAAATCTAAAGGCAACATAAAGTTAAACTTCACATGGTTGTTGGCCACTGGACCAGTGTTTTCGAAGAAACCCTAAAATACGCACAAAATAAGTCTTTTTCAAAACAGATTTCTGTAATGGAAAGAGGACAGCGAGTAGCCCAAAGCACATCTTTAACAGAGAGTAACAGTCCTTCTTCACAACCAAACCCGAGCTGCGGGCAGCGCTGCTTAGAGCGGACGCGCCGGCCCGCGCCCACCCGCGCCCCGCCGGGCCGTGCGCTGACTGCGGCCTCCGCGCGGACCCGCACCGTCCGGACCCTCGAACTCCGCGCTTGCAGCCTGGGGTGACCAGTCCCCGCTCACCGCCCGGCCGAGCGCGACTCCTCCAACCGTGCGCGTCCTGCCCGGCACCCGCGACCCTCGGCGCGCGGCGGCGCGGCCGCAGCTCCCGGGCGGCTTACCGAGGAGCGAGCCTACGAAGATGACGATCTGCACGGTGGTGGTGAACTGGCGGTACAGCTGAGCCTCGCCGCCCAGCTCCCCGAGCGCGCTGCGGTTCGCGCCCGCCGCCGCGGGGCCCGACGTGTTGCGCGGCTCGCTGGCGTTCGCGGAGAACCAGCTCCCGTTGTGCCCCATGGCGAGGCTGCGACCCCGCGCGGAGAGACGCGCGGGCGCTGGCAGAGCCCTGGAGAGCCCGGCCGGCCGGCGGTCCCTTCGCGACTCCACATCGCCTGCCCCGCCGCCGGGGAGGCGGGGTGCGAGGGAGGCGAGGCCGCGCCCCGCGCCCGTCCCCTCCCGGGTCCCCGTCAGCCGCCCCCTGGAGGCGCGTGGCGATAGTCCGCGCACGTCGCCGTCCCCGCTGGGTCAGCGCGCCGAGCCCACTCGCAGACGGGGACACCCAGAAGGGGGCGTGAGACGGCCCCGCGGGGCGACCCCGCTCCCTCCGCCCCACCGGGCCTGGACGTCCCTCTCTGGTCCCCTGCGAGCGGGAGGGCAGCGTGGCCGAGGCTGTGTGTCAGTCCTGCTGGCTTCGAGGCCAGAGGGCGATGTGAACCCCACGAAATGTCCAAGCCGGGTAGTCGGAGCTCAAAGGGGACCCCCGAGACCCCTCAGCGCCCACGGCCTCGGCGGGACGCCCGCGTCTACACAGCGGCGCCCCGCGTGGTGGGCTGTCAGCCCGGACGCCCGGCCCGCAAGCAGCCCTCCGCAGCCCCCGCACGGCCTGCATCCCTTTTCCCTCTGGCCCCTCCGCTGCAGGGGCATTGCTGGACCACCTTCCGGGCCGAGGGAGGAAGGCCCTCGGAGGGTAGTGGCAACCGACCCCGCGCTCGCCCGCTCCTGGCGCTTGCCTAGAGCGGACCCGGGCGCGCGGCCCGTGGAGGCGACACGTGACGCGCGCGGCCCCGCCCCGCTTGCTGGCGCGGGGGGACGACGCCATCTTGGCCCCGCGCGCCGTGACTCCAGAGGAGCGTGGGAGTCGCCGAACGTGCGTGTCTGGCTGCCTTGGGCGCGCTGCAGACTCCTCCCGGAGTTCGCTTCGTTTACTACTGTGTTTCTGCTCCGAGTCTCGGGATCTCGGGAGCCGAGGCTGCCTGCGGGCTCCCATTTACACCTGCGCGGGGCTCTCAGCGGAGCCTAGGGTGCAGCTTAGGCATTTAAGAAAAGGTGGAATATAGGAAACAGGTGCCGTTTAACCGGGCCCATTTCTGTAAGGTACGAAAATTAACGGATTTGTAGTGGACTCTAGCAATGAAGATCTGGAAGCAATTTCCTGCTGGGCTGATGGAAAGATTGGGAGATTAGAATGACCAAGAAAACGGAAGAACTGGCAAAATAAGAGGCGCCAAACGAAGAAAAGGGTTCAGCATCCAGAGGACAGACGTACGAAAGAGCAAAGGAGACTGGAAGACAAAGACTTGTTTGGCTTGACTTCATGGCACCTAGTTTCTTACTATTAGATGAATTATACAGTAGAGGCCTTTGACATGGCAAACCTAAGATTTCCAGGAGAACACGGTACAAGGACGATAACCTTTAAAACATTTAAATTGGCTGTTTTTTGGTTGCTCCTATTCGGATACTTCGCCTGCCCTGTAAATTCGACATTTACTGTTCTTTGAAAGCAGAAGCACCAGACAACATCCAGTACATTTTTTAGGGAGAGTTGGAGAATAATGTATGTAGAGTTGTTTGATGATAGTTGCAGAAATAATCTAACCCATCTTAAAGCTTCACCATCTATTCAAAACTTGGTAAGAAGATGTAAAAAGTATTTTGCACATAAAGGAGTAGGAAAGGCATAAAATCTTTTTTTTTTTTTTTTTTTTTTTTTTTTTGGAAAGACACCATTAGCCAAGTATGGCACCACACTCCTATAATCCCAGTATCCTCCCTGCAGCAGGAGGACACAAAGTACAAGCAATTTAGTTCAGGCTTAGTGAGGTACTCCTATCTCAAAATTTTTTTTTGAAAATTGTTTTTGGCGGAACCAGGGATTGAACTCAGGCCCTTGAGCTTGCTGGGGAAATACTTATTCCACTGAGCCATCTACCCAGCCCTTCAAAAATAAAAGAAAAATTTAAAGGTTGAGGTTAGAGCTCAGAACAAAGACTGGTGGTAGGAGGTGAGGTGTCAGACTAAATTTAGTTAGTCCCTACATTGATGTAAGAATATAGGACTTGTAGAACCTAGAGGGCCAGGGAGATAGCTCAGTGGAATAAGTGTTTGCCTGGCAAGTGCAAGGTCCTGAGTTTAATCCCTGGTACCTCAAAAAAAAAAAAAAAAAGAACTTAGAAATAACTTAGTCAATTGCACTCACTGTTTTTCAGGTGTGTGGAAGAACTGCCTTGTAAAAAGAACTTAGAAATAACTTAGTCAATTGCACTCACTGTTTTTCAGGTGTGTGGAAGAACTGCCTTGTAAGAACAGAGCTAGAGACATGCTTGCATGACTTAATGCCTATGCGTTGTATGAATGTTTCACTTATTAATATGATAAGTTAGGGCTGGCCAAATAGCTCAGCGGACTGAAGCACCTGCTTAGGCAGAGGCAGGGACGGGGTTCGATCCCTGGCGTGCTGTGCTGGTGGTTCTGGCCATGCTGGCCCACCCCCAGCGCGCGCTGAGATGGCAATTAAGATGGCGTGGTGGCACATGCCTGTAATTCCAGCGCTTGGAAGGCTAAAAAAGGAGGATTACTATGAGTCTGATTTGAGTAGTAAAACCCAATAGACCATTATATATATATATAATGCACGACCCCAGAACTACATAATTTAAACATACATATATCATCTGATCATCTTCCATGAATAACAAACCATCTTAACAGCATACATTCACAGACTCCTTGGGTTTGAAATCTGAAGGCTGTTTCTTCATATAGCTGGCAGCTTCTGGGAACTCAGATGTCATCATCAGCTAAAATATCTCTGTGTGGCCCTTCCATGTGGCTGATTGGGTTCTTCACAACCTGGCAACTATATGCTGTGAGTGATCCAAGAGTGATGGTGCCAAGAGGACAAGGCAGAAGTTGCATTGACTTTTATAAGCTGTTCTCAGAAATCATACAGCATCACTTATATTGTGTACTCCATTCATTGAAGCAGTCACAAAACCACTGAATGAATGGCTCTCGATTGAGAAACGTTGCTTTTTGGATCCACCATCTGTGATGGAATCGCTGCCAAGATGCAGATTTTTCATGAAAACCCCTAAGGGGGTTTTCACCATCACACTCGAGGTTGAACTCTTGGACACTATAGAAAATGTAAAGGCCAAGATCCAGGATAAGGAAGGAATTCCTCCACCTCAGCAAAGGCTGATCTTTGCTGGTAAGCAACTGGAAGATGGACATACCTTGTCTGATTACAACATTCAAAAGGAGTCTAGCCTTCCTTTTGTGTTTAGACTCTGTGGTGGTGCTAAGAAAAAGAAGAAGTCTTACACCACTCCCAAGAAGAATAAGCATAAGAGAAAGGTTAAGTTGGCTGTCCTAAAATACTATAAGGTGAATGAAAATGGCAAAATTAGTCATCTTCATCAAGAGTGCCCTTCAGGTGAGTGTGGTACAGGAATTTTTATGACCAGTCACTTTGATAGCATTATTGTGGCAAGTGTTGTTTGACTTACTGTTTCAACAAACCAGAAGACAAGTAATTATGAGTTAATAAAAAAACTTCAGCTAAAAAAAAAAGAGAGAGAGAAATGTTGATGTCACCTTTGGAGTTATTGCAGAAAACAGACCAAATACAGGAAAAAACTGCACCAAGGGGTTTAGGAGGCAGTTTACACCAGTGGGCCTGAGTGGGATTCCTCCCAAAGAGTCAGCACTTTGCCCAGCAGGGGTTGGGGACTTTAATAGGAACTCAAGTGGGGAGGTAGATTTGACATTATGATTGAAGGGTTGAGTGACATCATGGGTTGCTAAGGGAGTTTAAATATCTCAAGTTACATTGCAAGGCCTTCAGGTAAACAAGGATGGGTTACACAAAAGAAGAAATGTCCTGTTATCAGGCTTTTCTGGACATGTCCATCTGGTTTTGGTGGGCATTCTTGCAGGCTTTATTTAAACTTCAATTTACCTTTAATTCCTCCTCTTTTAGTTAATCAGAAAAATCACTTTCAGAGATGTTGGTGTTTAAGGCTATATAGGTGGTACTGGACCTGAGGGTTATTTGGAGGCTAATACTGCTTAATTGTTTTTAATAAAGTGAGACAATTTAATAAGCAAGTCTCTATTAAAAGGACAAGGAGGAGGCCTCTTAGTGGTCCTAACAGAGCTCCCAGCATGGCTGAGTTTCCCAGGGAGATCCACCAGTGGGAGCCTCTCCATCTCAGGTCAGCTGGTTTATCCATTCTTGTAACTGGTGGGCATTCTTCCCTAATACCAGACTTATTGTAGCAACATTTTCCTAAAAGAGTAAGCAAGTGTCCTCTTGCTGAGCTGCGAGGAAGTCTAATGCCCTATGGAACTACCACAGCTAAGGAATCAACTTGGTCTTGTAGCCTGTTGATGTCTGCCTGAACTACTGCAAAATCATTTTCTGTTTGTGCAACCAGCTGTAAGTACTGCTGCTGGCCCAAGCCCAAGGCAGTGGCAAGCATGCGGGCCACATAGGCTGAGGAGGAGCAAAGATTAGTACTGACGGTTATTTTAACCCTAGGAAAGGCAGCTCAGAATACACAGTCTTAACAGTTACAACAACGTAGAAGAGAATGAAAATGACCTTATAGGAAACTTTTCAATCCTCTGAGGACACAGCCCACAACCCTAGGGCAAATACTAAGATTAATAAGAGGAAGTGGACTAGAAACCAAACTGGGTAACAGAACATTAATCAATCAGGACAGATGCTGTGGTATACAGTGTCGGTCTGGCTCCAGCCATATGTAGAACCATCAACTTCCAGACTGATGCAAGCAGGGCTTTGTGTGTGTTGCCTCCAAGGGAGTTGACTCATCCAGGTAGGCTTTCCTGCAGTCATCTGGGTGAGTTTTCTCGACCTTAGAATGATAGGTCCACAACTGGATCTCAGAAACCTTTACTGTTGTGGGAGTAGTCAAAGTAATTAGGTAGGGGTCCCTCCGAGGCCTCATTTTTCCAATCTTTTACCCATACTAGCTATCCTGGATTGAAAGGGGGGGTTCCCTGTAAGGATGACTGCCCTTTCAGATGTTTTCATGTATTTCAGAAAAAGTTTTTTTTTTTTTTTCCTAACTGTATAAGTTGTTCCTGCAGATATGTTACCTACATGATGTAGGTCTCCCTGAAGACCCCCAATTATGGGTGGGGTATCCCATGTAAAACTTGAATGAGTGTATATCCTGTGGTCCTGGTGAGCTCAGTCCCTTGAGAAGGGCCACAGGAAGCAAATCTACCCATGGGACCTGAGTTTTCTTGGTGATACTTAGTTAATATTAACTTTGAAGTTTTCTTCTTTCAACTTTTCCAGAGTTTTGTGGCTATATGTGATGTATACAAGTTCCATTTGATTTTTTTAATTCTTTTTTTTTTTTTTTTTTTTTTTTTTTTTTTTTTTTTTTTTTTTTTTTTTTTTTTTTTTTTTTTTTTTTTTTTTTTTTTTTTTTTTTTTTTTTTTTTTTTTTTT
>PVKA01040270.1:0-18917 GCA_004027165.1 Ctenomys sociabilis | reverse complement strand
ACAGAAGAGCTGGGGAAGTTAGGTTTGCACCTCAGTGAGAAATGGGCTCCTGTAAGGAAAGACAAAGCTGCATTCCATAGTGGCTACAGCAAGGGCTCCTGAGGGGTGCGGGAGAGGTGGAATCCACTCAAAAAGAGGTGCACCTGGAAGGATGGGAGCTGTCCTCAAGGTACACCCACTACTCTAGCTACCCCATTGCCCTCTCAAGGCTGTCCTCCTGGGAGCTAGAACACCCAGAGCTCTCACTTCTTCCTGGCTTCACCATCCTTGTGTTTCCTTATGTCTCTGAGGCGACTGGGAGAGGAGAGGCGCTTAGGGAGAATGGAGAAGGGCTGGGCTGTCAGGGCCCAGAGACCTGGTGCACCCCACTGGAGCTCTCTAGAATGAAAATGATGTTGACAATGGCAGTTCCATTGAAGACCAGGAAACAAGGGCAGTAGGGCAGGGGTGGGATGCTAGTGTTAGAGTTGATATAGAGGATTCAAGGCCTCAGGGAACCTCCTGGACCACCTCCCACAGGAAACTGATACATTCTGCTCAGAGACCCTCCCTGACCCTCAGCTGTTTACCAAGGCCAGAGATGATAATGCTGATTATTTGCCCCCCTCCTTCCTGGCTTCACTCCTGAGACAGGGAAACTCCCAGCCACTCCTCCTGGCCTGCCCACCATGTTCCCAGAGTCAGATGGCCCCTGTGCTCTTTCTAGGGCAGAGGAAGAGACTTGGCCCCTGCCTGGCACCATTTCAGTTTGGACAGCACTTCAGGGTCCAGCCCAACCTCTTGCCCCCTCTGTCAAGCATTGTTTTACCTGTTCTAGGGCCAAAGGCTTCCTCTGCCCCTTGCTCCCCCACCCAACCCCACCCTTTCATGCTTGCCCAGGAGGAGTGAGTCTGAAGTCATCAGATGACCAGACAGATACTGAAGGATCCTGAAGAAGGTAAGCGAGGAACCTGTAGACGTTGGGGCCGGGGACAGGGGGTAGGGAGACAGAGATCAGGCATCCCATCCTTGGTTTGGCCTCAGGGATTCCAGAACTGTCCAGCCTTGAGAGAGCTCAGCAGTGCTCCAAAGGGCTGACAGAGCAGTAGACTGTGACCTGGGCTTATCCAGGAGCTTGGGGCCTCCCCACCCCTGGGACCACTATTAACCCCCCCTTGGCCAGGAAACCTCCAGCTACTTTGCGCTTCTTCCCCTGTGCTTCTCTTTGTTTCTGGCTCCCCATTTCTACCTCACCCCTGTGGGATAGATTTTTGAGGCTTGAACTATTATGGGTGGAGGAGGAGAAGGACACTGAGAGCAGAAGCCAGATAGGGCAAGTTGCTGGGCTCTGGCCTTGGCCACCACGGGTTGCCAGACCTGGAGCAAGTCCTTAGACTTTCATTAGCTTCAATTTCATTTCTTTCTTATTTTTTATTTTGTGGAAAAAATATAAAATTTTCATAACCAAGTCACAGGAGAATAACAAAAGTTGGCAAGTTACATATTACCTTTTTTTTTTTTTTTTTTTTTTTTTTGTCTTTTTGAGACAGGGTCTCACTATGCAGTTCAGGCTGGCCTTAAGCTCACTTTGTAGCTCAGGCTGGTCTCAAACTCACAACAATCCTCCTGCCTCAGCCTCCCGAGTGCTGGGATTACAGGTATGTGCCACCATGCCCGGCTCTGTGTTCATTTTCCAGGGTCAGTGTAAGCATCTTCAAGCAACATAGATGCTCTCTTTCACAAGCTGTTTACAAAATGTTCACATTTTGCTTTTTCCCCTTTCATGGTGAATTATCACTGAAGATCACTGCATGTACCATTACCCGAAGACCCTTCCCCATTGTTTTTTTACTGTTGTCTGGAAAGGACTATACCTGTTCAGGTTCTCTACAGTGCCCTCAGCCAGTCTTTTCTGATGGCTGTTTGGGTAGTGTTCCAGCTTTTTGAACTTTCACTTACTCTTCTGTAAAGTAAGTGATAAAGAGTTCTGCTTTGCAGCACAAAACAGGAGCATGCCTGTGAAATGCACAGGTCAGGAGCTCACAACATGGCAGTCAGCATTGTTGTTCCTTCTGTGTCATAGCCCTCTAGTTCATTCCTCAGGGCCACTTTTAAAAGTCACCTTGTCCATAAGCTGTCCCTTCCTGCTCCCTGGTCCTCCTAAAGCGCTGCTTCTTGCAGTGACCTTATGTGTGGCTGCAGGCTGCCTGGGACAAGGTGAACATCCTCCTCGAGGACTTCTGGGAACAAGATGTCCTGTGGGCATAGCACAGAGAAGGGGCTTAGTGGGCCAAGGGAGCTGCTGCCTGGTACTGGAGCTGGCTATGTGTTTCTCTCCACAGGATGAGCTGGAACGCCATGTGGAACTGGAGCCCAGGGGGCTGGCTGCTAGCACTTGTCCTGGCCAGGCTGTGGACCTGCCTGGCTTTGGCTTCCTTAGGGCCTCCAACTGCCACAGGTTTGGGACAGGTGGTAGGATTGGGACCTGCAGAGCTGACAATATCCACCCCACCCCACCCCATCCCACACATAGCAAGCAGCTCTCTGAGGTAGACTAAAACCCACAGATTTCAGGGTTCTGGTCATTCCTGTTTGTCCCCCAGGATATTCTGCTCCTTCTGCCGTCTCAGCCAGGAGAAGCTCTGGGCAGACCACTGCTCTGCATCTCTCCCATTGTAGAAGGAGTTCTGCAGGGAGGGGGCTTTGGGGGTGAGCTTAAGTCTACCCTCCTGGCCTAATTCTGGGGTTTTCCTTCTGGGATGGCTAAAGCCTGTGTAAGCGGATGATCCTCTCTGCACAATGTAAGCCCTGGGGCCCTGCTCTCATCCTGAGAAAGTGGGGAGGCAGAGGCTGCCATAGGATGTTAGATTTGTTTCTGCCCAAGGGTTAGGCTCTGCCAAAGGGAGATAGGTATACATGGTCTCCCTGGGCAAGGGCAGGAAGATGTCACCCTCTTCTTCATCCCTTCACATTGGAAATCTTTCACACTTATCCTAATGTTTTCCCAAGCAGGGAAGAGGAGATGGAAGGCCACCAGGGGTGGGGAACAAGTTTGGGGGCCTGGGCTGGGGCCTGATCTTGTATGGCTGGCCCTTCAGTCCTGGCAAAGCAGGGCACCTGTGAGGTGATTGCCACTCACCGCTGCTGCAACCAGAACCGCATTGAGGAGCGCTCCCAGAAGGTCAGGTGCTCCTGCCTTTCTGGCCAGGTGGCTGGTACTACGCGGGCAGAGCCCTCCTGTGTGGATGGTGAGTGAGAGGCCAGGCCCTGGGCGGGCGGGAGGCCATGAGCAGAGAGATGAGGAGGTCTATTCTGGCCTCGCCATCTGCTGGGGCTCCAGTTTCATACCCATCTCAAGGCTTTCCTGATCAGAGTCTCAAATGATGGGTCACCCTCTCCAGGAGAGGAGGGTGAGACAGACAGCCAGGGTCATAGATATGGAAAGCTCTTGCGGTCCTCCCAGGACACCACTGCCAGGCACATAGATAGCTGTGCTCCCTCATGCACTGTGCTACCTACCTCACACCAACTGCTCCAGACTGGTTGTCCACCCCCGCTCCTTTCCTCAGCCTCATCCATGCTCCCTGTCAGTGTCAGCCCAGCCTCCACCCTCCTTTCTCATGGCCATGTCAACATCCTTCCCACCTCCCCATGCACATGTGTGTCCTTGGGCTCATGAGGCCCCTATACCATCTCCTGTGCTCATGCACACTCCTGCTCTTCAGGTTCCTCTGAATGGCCCATGCTCTGCTCACACCTACCAAAGGTTCTGCTGAAGCTTGTGCATCTATGCAAATGACACACTTGCCTCCGAGGTTACTCGGGATCTTTGGAGATGTGCAGAGAGCTATGGCAATGCACTTGATAGGGTTATGTCCCAGGCTTCAGCCTAAGAACAGTGCTGTCTGTCTACATAGTGCACAGCAGGGGGAGACAAGAGAAAGGCAAAGCTCCAAGCCAGGATGTGTGGAAATGGGCAATGCTGCTGCATACCTCCTCTTGCCTGCCGCTGTACTCCCTGAGAGCTCAGACCTGTGTTCCTGCCTCCTCCTCCTCCTCCTCCGCAGCCTCCATCGTTCTGCAGAGGTGGTGGTGTCACATGGAGCCCTGCCTGCCAGGGGAGGAGTGCAAAGTGCTGCCAGACCTGTCAGGGTGGAGCTGCAGCAGTGGACACAAAGTCAAAACCACCAAGGCATCCAGCCAGGTGACATTTCACCTACCCCTCCTCCTTCTCCTTCACTTGGGATGGAGGGCAGGCAGTGGAGCTACAGTACTACAGCACGGTAATGTTCAAAGGAGGGGTTGGTGAGCCAGGAGACTGAGTCCCAGAGAGTCCTTCTGAGTCCATCTTGAGCATGGGGGTTGGAGTTACAGCCTTGGACCTGAAACCTGGTGTGTTCTTCTGGGAAAATTCTTGGTGTTTCCTATGCCTCAGTTTCCCCATTTTTGGCTAGAACTTCACTCCCAGAAATTGCCAGATCTGTAAAAACAAAGCAGAGGCCAGGCACATAGGTGTGCACCTGCAAACCCAGGTACTTGGGACACTGATTTCAAGTTTGAAGGCAGCCTAGGCCCAAATACTGATATCCTGATTCACAAGAGTAAAATAAAAATGGCTAGGGATATAGCTCAGTGGTAGAACATTTGCCTAGCAGGACTGGATTTAATCCCTACACACACACGCACACACACACAGAATTGATTAAACTATCTAGATAATTCAGAGAAGTAGTTTCTATTTCTACTTCAGCTCCCATTACAGAAACCACTGTGCCAACTCTCTCTGCCATGGACTGCCACAATCACACTCACCCCACTGCCACAATTAATAACTCCCTATAGTCCCTACCTACCTTTCTCCAGTCCAACTGCTGTCTGTGGCAGAGAACCCAAGAGTGTTATTATTTCATGGTTTGCTGCCTGCCCCACAAAACAAAGAGGTAATCAAAATTTTATCAGAGTTGCTAGCAATTCCAAGTGTGCTGTGGCTGATTAGCTGCATCACTTCGTCACCATCTGTTTGTGCACATGAGTGACAGTGCAAGGCCAGCCAAAGCACTGCCTTCTGCCTTTGCTCTCCACTCATAGAAAACAGGCAGACAGACAAAAGGAAAGGTGGTTTCCAGGATTCTGAAGAAAGCAACTGTGTTCATAGAGCACAGAATAAAAGGAAACACCCCAGGAAACTGTTTGGCTATACATAAAGCATCCTGCCTGAAAGCAAGAAAAGAAATAGCCATTCTCAGTTATATTTAAGCCTACAGAAGAACGCTATTCACTGCAGAACTTGACATCTGCCACCAAGTTATAGCTCACTGGTAGTCTGTAAGGCTGATCACTGCACTGAGACTCAGAAGTCAATAGTGATGAGGCTGCCTAGCTTGTATGCACCGGCCACCAGGCTACACTTTCCAAGCAAGGACTGCTTTAGGAGGAGGAAACCAGTGTCTAAGTAACCTGTGCATCATGGGGAACCTCTGTGTGCTAGAAGTGACCCACACTGCCTGCTCTAACCTTCCTCTATCCCTTGCCCTATAGGTCACACGATAGTGCTTGCAAGTCATGGCTGAGGACAGGTTTGATTAAGCCCTGGACTGAAGAATGGCACTTAGCCAGCAAAGTTAGGGACACATGCTTCATGACAAATGCAGCATCAGTCGCTCCAGGGACATTTGAATCAGCTTGGCAGGTGTGATGCATCTCTAACCACATTCCTAGACTGCTATGTGCTTGTGGAGACAAATACAAAGGTCAAGACATAATCCTTGGTCTTAAGGAATGGCCAGTCAAATCAGAGAATTGATGGCCAATAGCTTAGATAATTCAGAGTATATGTCGTGGCTTCTCCAGTGGGCAGAGTAGGAACTTGGAGGCGAGACTTCCATACCTCTTCAGCCATCTCCTGACCTCAGGGCACAAAGACAAGAGGTCATATTTGGCACCTTCTCATCACATCCTTCACATCAGTCCTGAATCTCTACCAAGCTGTGACTGTGTTGAAGGTAAGTACTCTCACTTATGCCAGGGAGGCAATATCTCAGATGGGATGGATTGATTTGCAGAAGGCAATAAAGATGAAGCTGAACAACTTTCCAGCTAAACATCTGCAGAGTGTAGCATGCTTTGAGCTGTTCATTGGATGTAGGATGATCAGGAACTTAGACTCTTGCTCCTTTGGGCCCGTTGGGATGTTGTTAGTGATTAATCTGAGAGCTGTTGAATTCCAACCCTTAGAGAAGGTGATTCTGATGATGGTAAGAAGCTGAAAATGTTTCCTGTCTTCACCTGCATCACACAGCAGAGCTAAAGCTGTCGTTGTCTGTCCTCACTGACTGCAGTGTGCTTGGATTTTGTTAATGGAGTGAACAATGATGTGAACTGATCGCTGAACTGTAAAGTACAGAGCCCTAACAACACAGATTTCTGCATATAGTGAGCTTGTGGGACACAGTCATGAAGGAGTTGACCGAAGACTATCATTGCCTCCTTCAAGGCTGGGGTATGGAGACTGAAGGATGGGCTGGCAAACTTTCTCTAGACATGGCTTAAACAGTAAACCTGTAAGGCTTTGTGGGCCACATAAGTCTCCATTGCACTCTTTTGTTTTTATTCAAAAACACAAAAGCCATTTCTTAGCTCAAGGGATATACAGAAACAGACCCTGAGCCCTGAACAGAAGCTTGCCAACCCCATGAAATCCTGGAAGGCGCTCTGCAGGGTGGGATAGCCTCCAGCTCCTGGCCTGCCCTTGTTGGTCAGTCAAGTGGAAACCTGAGCACAAGGCTGCAGCAGGTTTTGTTTTGCTTCTAATGCTCCTTGAGAGGTGGATGAGTGAATTATTTAGGCTACAAATGAGACAGCTTTAACAGAGTCAGATGATAAAAAACTGCTTAGAGGCTAGAATGTGGGCTTCTCTATTCCCTTTCAGCCTTAACACTGTCTGAAGAGACTGGAAGCTCCCTGCTCAGCTGTCATCCACAAGCCACTGGTCAGTGGCTGGGGAACGAGCAGGGGAAAGAAGGGTCAATGGGATCTCTGGTGTAACCTTAGCTGCCAACCACCACTGGTCCCTGTCTCAGTCATCCTTCTGATTCCCTGACCCTCCCAAATAGACCCTCCCCTTGTTTACTGAAGGACCTCTCCTTTGATGTGTGATGGAATTTGCTAGCTCCTTGTTTTAATTCCTCAAAGCCTTCTTTCCTCCAGAGCTGTTCAGGTATGCATTTGGTGGACTTTCAGAGGTGCTCCCTTTTTTTTGAACACGGCCTCCCTGTGTAGTTCAAGCTAGCCTTAACTCACAGCTTCCCAAGTGTTGGGGTCGTAGTTGTGTGCCACCATGCCTGGCTCAAGAGGTACCCTTTTTAAAACCAGAAATGCCCTACATAATTTTCCTAGGGTTCTGTTTCCAACTGAATCAATATTTTTGTGCATTTTATAACTATTACAATCACAGTCTGGAAATGTAAATTAATTTTCCTGGAGCAGAGGATTTCTAGAGTCATCTGTCTTCTTTTACTGGGATGGGTTCTGATTCTCTGAAGCTGACCTACCCTCCCTGCCCAGGCTCTGAAGGCCTTAGAATGGTTGCCTGCGGTGAGAGACCATGAGGCTGATTTCTCTTGGACTCCTGACAGTGCCATTAAGGTCTGAGTGACATCCTAATGAATGCCCCAGGTTCACACAGTTGAAGCTACAGCTTCCTAAAATTGCAAAGCTTATACCTCTAAGGCATTTTAGAACCCAGGTAGCTGACTCCCTCATTAGCTAGATGAGCCAGAGTGGCTCAGCAAGGTTAGGTAATATGCCCAAAGTCACATAGCAGGCTTGTCCAGTGATCAAGGCAAGTGTTCTTTCCACTAATGTATCCCAGAACAGACACCAAGCCTAGAAACAAGCCAGGATTCACCCCGGAATCAGGGATTGAACTCAGGTCCTTGTGCTTGCCAGGGAAGTGCTTATTCCACTGACCCATCTCCCTGGGCCCAAGCCAGGATTTTAGTGACAATAAGTGAAATAGGATCTCATTCTACAATCTTGAATGGATTCAGAAGGAAAAGAAAAGCATTTGGAGATACATACAGAAAAAGAGAGAGGGACCAAAATGGAGGGATTAGCTGGGTGTGGTAGTGCACACCTGTAATTCCAGGACTTGGGAAGCTGAGGAAGGAAGATCACTGCGAATTCAAGGCCAGCCTGGGCTACACCGTGAGATCCTGTCTCAAAAACAAAACTAAAAAGGAACACCCAAAACAACAATAATGAAAAACTGAAGAAACTGACATCATTTATTCAAAATATAACATTGAAAAATAAATGAATAAAGCACAGAAAATGACTGATACCACATCAAAAATGGCTGTGTTTTGTCCTTTGTGGAGGAGAAAGAATGAAGCCTTATCGATGCTTGACAAACCTGAGGTGCCAGCTGCACGGCTGCTGGGTACTTCACACCCTACGGTGGGAGGCTCTGTCAGCCACTTTCTCTTTTCCCCTGCGGTACTGGGGATTGAACTCAGGACCCTGAGCTTGCAAGGCAGGCACTTATTCTACTGAGCTATCTCCCTGGCCCACACTTTTTTATACATGAAGTTTTATTGAAACTTAATCATCTGTACTTACTGTTGCCTTGGCTACGATTGTGCTGCCACAACGGAGCTGAGCCACTGTGAATGCATTACATGGCCCATGAAACTTAAACTGCCCAACCCTTTACAGAAACATTTTGCCAAACCCTGCCAGTAATTTTATTGAAGATTTCCAAATATCTACACCCTTGCATCCAGAAAACAATAATTGTACTATATCCCTTCCTTGAGGGCCTTTTGTCTTCATCCCTGTGCTGCCTGCATTCTTTTTTCCAGTGCCACTCATGATATCTGATCACCAAAGAAATTAAGACATAGACTAAGGGCTCAAGAAAGCCTCAGAGCAGCCAGATTCGTTCTTAGCACATTGCTGCACCCAATGTCAGTTCAGTCCACATTTCCTAAGTTTATATAGCTTCTACTTTTAAGTTTAAGGATGATAAGTGCATGTGGACCCATGTGTAACTCTGCCGTTGTGCATATATGTATTGATGGGTATTTCTGTGTGTGTGTGGACTGTAGCATCTCTGAGCCTACATGCAAGGATAATATTCAAAACATGCACAAATTCAGCACAGAGACTAATTATGACAGATGAGCAGACCAGAGCACACTTGTTGCACACAGCGCAGCCCTTAATGGCACATCCCCACTCCACCAGGTGCGGCTGAGAGGAGCTCACACCTCGGGAGTGTGCCCCTTTCCCTCTCCCCCCAGTGTGAGCAGCCAAGGTGGTCCCTGATGGCTTTGGGCTTGTGGTTTATCCTTGAATGCCAGTGTAAGTTGCAGTCCCAAGACTGACAGTCTCAAGTGGCCAGTGGAAGGGACCTGTAAACTAGAGACCCACCACAGCAAGACATCTTCCTTCCAGAAACCCAGGTATAAGTCCTACAAGACAATGTTCAAACTCTGCAATGGAAGGAAAGACTCATTTCTTTTCTTTTTTTTTTTCTTTTTGTCTTTTGAGACAGGGTCTCACTATGAAGTTCAAGCTGGCCTTACGTTCACTTTGTAGCTCAGGCTGGTCTTGAACTCACAACAATCCTCCTGCCTCAGCCTCCGAGTGCTGGGATTACAGGCATGCGCCACCACGCCCAGCAAAAGACTCATTTCTGTTAAGTAATTTGCTCACTATCAAGCAACTGGTAAACGGCACGTGCTTGTTTTGTGCAGTATCAGTTTGCCTAAGTTGTAAATGCATTCTCCAGAATCCTCTTCCCAGCACAGATCTGGATTACAGCTGTCAAAAGATTCATTTATGAATGACATTGAAGGCAGAGTCACAGCATAGAAGCAGCAAGTTGAAGCCTGTCATAGTGTCAGCAGGTTCCAGGTTGTACTTAATTCTCCCCCACTCAACATGTACCTTTCATTAGGTAATGCAACTCCCTGCCTGTCTGACCTGCAGTAGGCAACAGAATCCCACCAACAGTTCTGTGGGACCTCACATTAGCAGCTGGCCTGCCTGAGTTCAGAGAGTTCAAAAAGCTTATCTAATTCACAGTGAAAAAGACACCTCAGGAAAATTAATGATAAGGAAGTTTGGAGAGGTGAACCATCATGACACGAGTATAAAAACATTTGTGTCTTGTGTGCCTTCTCAGCAAGATGAACACCACTAGAGATCAGGAACCAAAGATTTCATATTCTTTGCCCTGCCCGCCCTGACGCCCCTCCTCTCCTCCCCTCCCCTTCCCCCTCCTCTTTCTCCTCTCTCTCTTTCAACAGGCTCTCACTATGCAGTTCAGGATGGACTTTTAACTCACTACGTAGCCCAGATCTATCTTGAATCCACAATGATCCTCCTACCTCTGCCTCCCGAGTGCCTGGACAGCAGGTGTGCACCACACCTGGCTACCCCCAGACACTTTCTCCAGCTGCCCATGTCCTTGGCCCTCTAGCTCATGGCCCAAGTGCACAGTGTGCGAGGACAGAAATCATTGGGAGCTGAATAATGTGAGCTTCTGTTCCTCAAGTCCAGTGTGCCTACTGAGTGGCCACCATGTCGACAGCAGAGACTGTCACATCCGCGCAGTACCAATCCCCAGTGAACAGCCAAGCACTTGATGGCAGATTGATTACACTGGAGTACTCTGATCATGGAGGGGCAAGCGTCTTCTCACTAGAGGGCCTTCACTCTGCATGTGGATTTTGTCTTTCTGGTCCACATAAGGGTACTCAAATCACCAATTTACATAATATCTTGTTTGTGGCTATAGTAGTCCACCAAATACACCTCTGATCACAGAATTCCTATACAATGAATAAAATGGCAAAGGGCTCACAGAATTCAAAGGTCTTATGATATACTTGGTTGCTCTGAAGTAAATGGCCCAACAGAACGGCAGATGATGGTTGGGAGATTCAGTTGGAGCACCAGCTGAGTAAGAAAGCTGGGCAGAGCTGCAGCAAGACTCTTCAGGATGCTGTAGATACCTGAATCAGGGACCAACACCTCATGCTGTTTTCCTGTAGTCAGAATTCATGTGTCTGATAATCAAGGGGCTGAAACAGGAATGCTTTCTCTCCGTTGGACTCCAAGTGACACACAGTTTGGATTATAGCTCTGCAACTTTGGGCTGTGCAACTTAAGAACAGAATGTGTCTGTCTAGATGAATGAGGCATACAGAAAATATGTAACACAAGGGTTTCTCAGTGACTGATTTAGGCATATACTGCAGCAAGGGGGCTGTGGGCTAATCAGGAGAGAATGCATTCATTTTATAATAGCAGCTGTGAGCACATGACCAGTAATAGAAATGAAGGCTACAGTAGTTTAAAATGTTTTTTATACTAATATGTTATTCTGTAATATATTCTATGTTTATACTCTACCTTATTTTAATATGAATATGCTAATATACTGCGGAGGACCACCTGAACAGCTGCCCTTGAAAGAAGAGCAACTGTCTCCATTTTGACTGAGCCTGACCCTATTTCCTCATATTGTTATGTACAGAGCTGACTAAGACTTCAGTTTATCCTTCAGTTGGCCTTAAGCAATGCATATTGGTCTAGCTGAGGTGCTGGTGATAGTCTTTGAAGGTGGTGTGCATGTTTCCCTGGTAACCTACACCTACTGCTCTTTAATATGAGCCAGGTTGACACAGGAGGAAAGAGCTCATGCTCAGTGCTGTCAGCTGGGATGGAGCCTTGAGATAGAGGCTATGACTTCCTGGGGCTTGAAAGACTACATCAAAGCTGAAGCACCAGACCCCACAAAACATTAGATATTATCTCAATGGCATAATAGTATAATACAGATTACCCTCTCTGCATATCTTCTCTGCACATGGCAGAGGTAAATGTAGGTCACCCAGCTAGCTCAACTCACAACAGTCACCTACTTCCCACAATTCTCAGTCAGTTCTCCTCAAGCCACTCCCTCACTGAATAAAAACCAGGTGAGGCCCTGGGTCACTCCCTTGGTTCTGGAAAGCCATCTTCACAGCAGGACTTAGAGTTCCTTGACTCCCCAGTGATTGAAAATATAATTTAGTGTCTTTATTTTCACTGTGGGTTGCATGGAAAGTGGTAGATTGGAATCAACTTGATGGGATTCCAATAATGTAACCTTGGGATTACAAATATTGGCTTCTTTGACTAAGAGGACCTAGAAGTGACTCCTACAACATACATATTAAACTTAATTTCTTCCTTCTTCCTAGACATAAAAGTGAAAGCAATCACAAGAACATGCAGAAGCTCCCAGAGTTTTCATCCAGAACCACAAAAGTGAGCACACAGCCAGGCGTGGTGGCGCAGGCCTGTAATCCCAGCACTCGGGAGGCTGAGGCAGGAGGATTGTTGCAAGTTCAAGACCAGCCTGAGCTACAAAGTGAGCTTAAGGCCAGCCTGAACTGCATAGTGAGACCCTGTCTCAAAAGACAAAAAAAAAAAAAAAAAAAAAAAAAAAACAGCACACACAGTGAGGCTAAAGGTGGAGCAATAAATAGCCAGTTTCCTGTTTGACCCCTGTCTGAGGCACTGGGATTCGGTGAGCTGAAGACACACATTGGAATCATTTAATCCCCTCAAGAACCAGTGAGGCAGGGTGGAATAAGCACTTCCCTGGCAAGTGCAAGGGTCTGTGTTCAATCCCCGGTTCTGCCAAAAAAAAAAAAAAAAAAAAAAGAACCAGTGAGGCAAGTGTTAGTAACACCCATTTACAGAACACCTGTGGGCCTGTGGGCCTCAATAGTAATCACCCTGGCTGGGAGTACAGAATCAGGAAAATGCATATAGAAAGTGAGAGCGGGGCAGGCTAGACTTCTGTAATGTGAGTGTTGTCTCATGTAATGTGAGTTGTCTCATTGAATCCTCAATGCAGTAGGAGAAGTGAAGTGGTGAGAGATGATGCTGTGAGGGGATGAGGAGATGGCTCAGTGGAATAAGTGCTTTCCCAGCAAGTGCAAGGGCCTGAGTTCAATGCTCGGTTCTGCAAAGGAAAAAGAAAGAAAGAAAAAAAAATCAATTATCAGGAGGATGCTTGTGGTTCTGGCTCTATCCTGAAGACAATAGGGACTCTCAGGAACCCAGGGGCCAAAGCTGTGCAAGGCTAGATGATTTTTTTGAATCAGAAAAGCTACAAAATCAGAAAATTCTGCCAATAACCCAGGTAAGAAACAATGAGCCCTTGAACTCCAAGGAGAAGTTGTTTCGGAAGAGATGAGGGCACTTTCCATCTCCAGACTCTTCCATTCCCTTATGGTAAATGCCTGCTTCTCTCCAATGCTCAAAGAAGGACTTGTGGAGGCACTGACCCACACACCAGGCTGGTGACTGCCTCTGTACTGATGGAAAAGCACAGAAGGCCCTGCACTCTCCAGAACCTTCTGGAGTGCTGCCTTCTCCAAAACCTGCAATCCTTTCACTGCTGACCCTAATATGCTGCATTCATACAAAAGCAACCACTGAGAACTTAAAGATGCTTCAGGTGATATTTTTGTAGGCTACCATTTCAATCTTGGCCAATTGTGAGAAAAGGTTAGAAGACCCAGGTGATGGACCAGCAGTTCTGGAGTACTAGATGCCTATGAATTCTTAGGAAAGAAAGGAGGCATATTGCCTGGAATGGGTAGGCTGCTGGGGTAGACAGTTGATTCCCTATACACAAGTCAGTCCAGTCTTTTGACTTCAGGAATTTGGGGAATTTTGGTTTTCCCTTTCACCCTGGTATGGTGTCAAGTTCTTTTAATTTCTCTGAGTTCTGGATCCCTAACCTAACTGGTAGCACAGTCAGCGTGGGTGTGCTGGCTTCAGGGGGTGTGAGATCCCTTTCTCAGATGAAGCCCAAGGACCAAAACGCAAGAGTGGAGGAGGGACTCCCAATCCCATCCTACACTGTCCCTGAGTGCTCACCAGGGACTGAGCCAAGTTGTTCTCGGAAGTGATGCCTGGGACAGTCTTCAAGAAGGGTCAGGTCCCTCCATTGCTGTTGCGATTTCCTTGTGCTCCTCCATCCGAACACACCCTGGAGCCTGATGACCTGCCTGTGGCCATGCGGATGTGCTAATGTCCTCTGCTTTTAGTGGCTGATTGTTAACAGATTAGGCTGCCTGTAAGCTGATTTCACATCCATGATCTTTCCAGAAAAAAATCTTTCAATAAACAATTGGTTGCCATCGTACACATTAGTCAATTAAGTAGCAGAGAGGAAAGTGGGCACAGTGGAGCCCTGGGAAGAGTGCAGGCTGGGAGACTAAGATATCATGCATCAGGGGGCTCATCTGGGGGCTCAGCAGTGAGGTTCCAGCGCTCCCAGGCAGCAGCTCTGCCCCTCGATGCTCACTCCCTACCCTCTCCCCGCTTAGCTCTGCTTAGCTCAAAGAGGGCAGGCACAACCTCCCTCCTGCTCCCCTCTGCAGTGCTCCTGTCCGTGGCTAGAAACGAGGATCCCCGCAGAGACCCGGTCTGGCCGTGCCCTTTAGGAGCTCCGAGCTTGCAGGGCACATGCAGAGATCAGAGCGGCGTCTCAGAGGGGCTGAGCTCGGGTTCGGGGGGGCGGGGGGGCAACCCCAGAGGCTCCTAGGGCTATGCGTACTTAGAGGCCGACTTTAATCCACAGCCTAGGCCTGCTGAAGAGAGGGCGCCCCCTGCTGGGGGCTGCGACGTCCGTCGGAGCGCAGAGGGCGGAGCCCTGGCAACAACTGCCCCTATGGGCTCCTGGACCAGAATCTCGCCAGGTGAAATCTCTCCCCAAAACCTCATGTCATAGGTGAGGCTTTTTGGAGGTGGCTGAATCTAAATAATACTGAGATTAAAGCTATGATGGGCCAGGGAGATGGCTCAGTGGAATAAGCGCTTCCCTGGCAAGCGCAAGGAGTTCAATCCCCGGTTCCGCCAAAAAGATAAATAAATAAAGCTATGATGATAGATTAAGGGTGTAGTGCTGAGTTTAAGGGTGTCCCACCCAGGAGTTTT
Organism: Ctenomys sociabilis; assembly: GCA_004027165.1. NCBI lineage: Eukaryota > Metazoa > Chordata > Mammalia > Rodentia > Ctenomyidae > Ctenomys > Ctenomys sociabilis. The sequence goes on along the minus strand of PVKA01040270.1, from coordinate 3,929 downwards.
TGGCATTATGAAAAAGTATGTTAGTCTGAATGTGATAAAAGGCAGATGCAGGCCTGCTGCTCCTCCTCCTCCTGCTCCTCCTCCTCCTGCTCCTCCTCCTCCTCCTGCTCCTCCTGCTCCTCCTCCTGCTCCTCCTGCTGCAGCCTTCTGCCTGCCCTACCATGTCATTACTCATTCTCCTTGTGATGCCCCTCTGCCAGGCCACAGGCTTGGGACCAGTCAACTGTGGAATGAAACCCTATAAACAGAAGATTTAATCCCAATGCTCCTCGAAGTCTTCAATGAAATTGAAAAGGAAACAGTACTCCCAAAATCATTCCTGGAGGCAAGTATTATACTGATACCAAAACCAGAGAAGAAAGAAAAAATGCAAAAAAACAGAGAAGATTCAACCAAGAAGGAACTACAGGCCAATCTTCCTCATGAACATAAGATGCAAATCCTCAATAAAATCCTAGTAAGTAGAATGCAGCAAGTCATCAAGAAGATTGTACACCATGACCAGGTAGGATTCATCCCAGGGATGCAAGGATGGTCCAACACATGCAAATCTATAAATGTAATATACTATATCAATACAGCCAAATCCAAAAACCACACGATCATCTCAACTGATACAGTAAAGGCTTCTGACAAAGTACGACACTCATTCATAATCAAAGCCCTATAGAAAGTTGGAATAGATGGCCTCTACCTCAGTCTGATAAAAGCCATCTATGACAATCCAACAGCAAAAATAATTCTTTTCTTTTTTTTTTTTTTTTTTTTTTTTTTTTTGGTGGAACCAGGGATTAAACTTGCACTTGCCAGGGAAGTGTATATTCCACTGAGCCATCTCCCCAGCCCCCCATTGCCAAAATAATTCTAAATGGGGAAAAGCTAAAATCTTTTACTCTCAAATCAAGTACAAGACAAGGATGTCCTCTATCACCATTGCTATTCAATATAGTTCTGCAATCATTACCTAGAACCATTAGAAAAGAGAGAGAAATAAAAGGAATAACAATAGGTAAAGAAGTTGACTATCATTATTTGCAGATGACATGATACTCTACTTGGAAGACCCAAAAAACTCCAAGAAGCTTCCAGAATAGACAAGTTCAGTACATAGCAGGTTATATAGTCAATACCCAAAAATAAGTAGTGTTCCTCTACACAGATAACAAACACACTGAGAAAGAAATTAGAGAAACAACACCCTTCACATTAGCACCATGAAAAATGAAATACTTAGAAATTAATCTAACTAAAAAAGTAAAAGATCTATTCAATGAAAATTACAGTACTCTGAAAAAAAGAGATCGAAGAGGATTTTAGAAAATGGAAAGATATTCCTTGCTTCTGGATATGAAGAACTAGCACTGTGAAAACTCCTCCAAAGTTCACAGGGAAAACCAGCATGACTACGTCCTCCAGCAGGACAGCCCAAGAGAACTAGCAGCTTCCGATAGTTCCAACAACTTCTCCAAACAGCATCCCTAACAATGTTCCAGTGGCTTCTCCTGTTCTGCCTTTATGCTGCTGGCAACAATCCCAAGTTGGGCCTCCCATACCCAGCACCATGCTAGTTTAATTCAACGGGGTGTAATACATTGACCACCTATTAGAGATCCACTACAGGGCCGGCAAGATAGCTCAGCACACTAAGTGGCTGTTTTAAAATTAGTGATAATAAACAACAGGAGGAATTTACTAATATCCACTAAAGTGTACACTTTATTTATTTATTTATTTATTTATTTATTTGCAGAACCAGGGATTGAACTCAGGCCCTTGCACTTGCCAGGCAAGCGCTTATTCTACTGAGCTATCTCCCTGGCCCCTAAAGTATACACTTTAAATGGTGAATTTTGTGTTATATAATATAGCTCAAAAAAAGCAAATACAAATAAAACCCCTCATTATTGTTTCATTGTTAATGAAATAGGGTTAAGGAACCCTGCCCCTTTCTCAATCCAGAAAAATCCCAGAAGAATAATTAAATGATCATAATTGTTGAATATTTCTCTAAGGCAGATGTCCTTGTACTTACTTACACTTATCCCTTATTTATGGCAGACTGATCAGATCCCCAATCTTACAAATGAAGTATATGGCTGTGAAGGGTTAAATAAAAGAGTTGGTTCCAGGAGGATCAGAACTCTAGCAGAACTTGAGATTCTCTGGAGGCTAAGACGTTGAACTTCTCTGGATAGCAGTATTTATTTGGTTTTCTTTTTTCTTTTTTTTTTTTTTGTCTTTTTGAGACAGGGTCTTACTATGCAGTTCAGGCTGGCCTTAAGCTCACTTTGTAGCTCAGGCTGGTCTCAAACTCACAACAACCATCCTGCCTCAGCCTCCCAAGTGCTGGGATTACAGACATGCATCACCATGCCCCGCTCCTTTATTTGGTTTTCAAACAAAGGAGGGGAATACTGAAGAAAGGACTCTGAAAAGGACCATTCAAGGACCTTGGGAGTTGGCTTAAGGACTTCTCCAACAAATAAATTATGTTAATTTAGGAGAATTCCGTTATCTCCAGCAAGGCTTCTACCCAGGAGTAAGATGCCAGCAGCTACAATCCTTATCTAGTTAACTGAAGTTGGAGCCACTAGGGTGGCCTTGAGATTGCAGAGATTTTCTTGCCTCAGTCCCCAGGGCGCTGTGACTGCAAGCACGCACCACCACACACACCTGACTCATCAAACTGTTTTCCACAGTGGCTACTCTTTTTTTTTTTTTCTCCCAACAGCACTGTATGAGATTTCAAATTTCTTAACACTCTTACCGATATATTTTTCCTTCAATCTTTTAATGGTCACACTGTAGTTACAAAGTTGTGTCTCAAGGGCCAGCTAGATAGTTTAGCAGATTAAAGTGCCTGCTTAGGTAGAGTCAGGGACTAGGGTTCTGCCCCTCGGGGTGAGCTGAGATGGAGATTGAGACTGGGTGTGGTGGTGCCCACTTGTAATCCAGGGCTTTTGAGGCTAAAAGCAGGAGGATCACTACAAGTCCAATCTGGGTAGTGAGACCCTGTAGATCTTGTACTAAATACATTAAAAAAAAAAAAAAGTTGTGTCTCATTGTGGCTTCAAGTGTTTTAATGACCAACAATCTGAGCATGTTCACATGTGCTTTTGGTTATTTGTATATGTTCTTTGGAAAAATTTATATTTAATCTTTTTTTTTTTTTTTTTTTTTTTTTTTTTTTTTTTTTTTTGTTAAAACTTTTTTTTTTTTTTTTTTTTTTTTTTTTTTTTTTTTTTTGGTGGTACCAGGGATTGAACTCAGGACCTTGTGCTTGCCAGGCAAGCACTTATTCTACTGAGCTATCTCCTCAGCCCCAAAACTTATATTTATGGGCTAGGGTGATGGCTCAGTGGTCTAACCACCTGCCTGGCAAGCAGGAGGACTGGGGTTCCATCCTTGCTACTGATACAGGAAGAAAAACTGATCTCCCAACCTGAAAGGTATCTGAACAAGTTTGTGTTCTCTAAAACTGAGGAATGAATTTTAGGAACAAATGGAATTTAAGAGCAGAATATTTATTGAGAAAAAGAAAGCTTCTGTTCGAGAGAGGGACAGAAGGGGGACCTGAGTGGGTTGCCCAGGAAGTTGCCTTTCCAGGGATTTTATAGAGCAAAACCATGGGGTAAGGAGGGTCTAAGGTGAAAACCCTGGGAACTCGCTTAGGTGGGCATGAGGTGGGACAAAACTATGGTCAACGAGTGAGATTATGAGCACCATTGCTCAGTGTTATAACCTGGCCTCTTGCTATTGACTTTGGCAGCCCCCTCCCCAGCCTCATTTGTTCCCTTTGCTGCCCCTTGACAAAAATATTTCCTGTTGTGCAAGATAAGTTACATCCTGTTTAAAGCCCCCGGTCCCTACGTGCCTTACAACATAGATAAGATTATAGTGGCCCTCGGGCCGCCCCCTACATGTTGCGC